>PVJH01001275.1:0-220690 GCA_004026705.1 Nesogale talazaci | reverse complement strand
ATCTCTGACATGTTCCAGCTGAATATACCTGCACCAGTCATCTGTTGTATCACTGAACTCTACTCAGCATGCTAAAGGACTGGCCAAGACAGCTCCTCGGTTCCAACCTGCTCTAAAGTTTCTAGGCCAAGTAGATGGCTTTTAACACTCATAATTCTAAGCCTTCAAAAGCCCAGCCGGTTGCAAATCCCAAAAGGAGAATGGAAAAGATGGAGAAATAAATTAAATGAAAGCTAGGTGATCAATAATATCTGAAAATGCTTGCATTTTGTGAAAGGAACCACAACATACATCTTGAGGGTTTAAATTAGGCAGGTTGCCATGGCACCTTAGATTTCTTCCAATTGTCTACTTTAAATCATGCCGGTCTTTCTGGCCGACTTCCTATTAGGTCTTTAGGACAAGGGCTCTTGACTGGCAGAGCACAGTGGTCATCTTTATTACGGACTCTTGGGAAACAGGGTTGGTTCCTTTTGTGTGTTCAGGGAGTTGGCTGTCCTATTCAATGGAGTGGCTCCTGATATACTTAAAGAAAGAAGAGAAACATTCTTTACTATGGTCCAAGTCACTTGATTTGGCAAACTATCTGTTAAAATGTTGCAATTTTTAAAAATGCTGTAATTTTTGAGAAATGTGTCAAAATTGGGTCAAAATTTCTTCTTCCTTTTGCTAATCCGCAAAAACAATTGGAGCTGTTACCATAGTCTGAAATTACCCCTGCTTCTACCACTGAGCAGGCTGAAAAATTGTAAAAAGACCATGCACACACATCCTAAATACCTCTGCCTTTCCATGCCATCTTCTCATTGTCTGTTTACTAATATTTCTGTCTAGGACTATGGTGAGAAGGTAAAAGGTCTCGATTCAAGAACGAGATTTCCATGTTTATTTTTAATGCCTAGGTGACTGAGTAACCCCACCCTGGTGTCTTCTCTGTCCCAGCCATCTTTGGGGAGTATATGTGACATGTTGGCAGAGGCAGCCAGTGTGGGGCACCACATGTATGCATGCTGTCCTTTAGAGTGTTCTCAGAATCTGCCTCTGATTTCAGAATTCTCCCTTCTGATATTGTCTCCACACATAGGGGACCTTTGACTTTGCTGAAGGAGCTATGGTAACAGTGCTTAAAGTGACCAAATGCTAACCAAGAATTCAGCGGTTTGAGCCATCCTCTTCTCCATGGAAGAAAACTGTACTGTTAGGCTTCCTTTAAGATTTAAAGCCTCAGAAACTCCATGGGGGCAGTTCTTGTTTGTCTTATAGGTTTCTCTTGAGTTGATATCAACTTGATGGCAATGGACTTTTATTTGGGTTGCACTTTAAGTCAATCAGCAGGTATTGGTATTCTTTTCCTCTTCCCATGTTGGCTTTCCTGGGTGAGGTAGGGGGGTTGAGGTAGGCTGGGTGTGATGGGTCAGAACACAGGGAATTGTGGTTCCTTCACAACACACACACGCACACGCGCGCACACACACACACACACACACACACACACACACACCCCAAACCTCTAGACACCAACTGGACTCTGCTCCCTGGACTCTGCTCCCTGGATTCCCTGCAGGTCAGAGTACAAGACTGTCACTTGTACAGAAACAGATCACCCCACTTTCTCCCATCAAGTGGCTGTTGGGTTTAAACTGCTCATCTTTTCATTGCAGCCAGATGTTGAACCATTTTGCCATAGAACCTATGAGGAATAACTCATTTTATCTCTTGCTATCTGGACACCCTACTTCACCATGTTTCTTTTCCTCCCTCCCCCTTTCCCTCCCTCCCAATGGAAAAAAATGGACGTAATGCTAAAATCAGGGGTTCCTTGAGAAACTTTTGGCTCATCTCAAATCATGTTCATCAAGTAATATTCTAAAAAGGTTCATAAATACCAATTTGTAAGTCCTCAGCATTTACCTGTTCGAACTGTGGGTTCTCCTGTCATGATGTTGGCTTAGGAAATCAATAAGGAAACCCTAACCCAGGGTCCAGGTGCTTCCACCTACTTTGGCTTTTCTCTTTGCTCCCAGGTCACTATGCCTGTCTCCCTCAATGCACAAGTTCTCCTTCTGATCCCATTGAGTTAGGGTCTACAATTTGCATTTTTATACATTTTCAGTGAGAATATTTGAACATCTTCAAATTGCCCTTTTACTCACCAGTTCTCTTCCCTGAAGATTATTGCTTCACTAAAGATTCAAAGAGGTTCTGCCTGACCCTCAAAGCTGATCAATGACCCTTTGCCCTCCATCCCAGTTGACCTCCTTCTGAAAGACAAAGCCCATGACCCCAGGGGGTGAGACTGGCAGGATGCCAAGATCTAGGCATTATGAAAAGGAATCCAAAAAATATTTCTTCCTTCCTTCCTTCCTTCCTTCCTTCCTTCCTTCCTTCCTTCCTTCCTTTCTTCCTTTTTTTTTCCACATCACTGCCATGGTGGGAGTAGGAAGCCCAGCCTTGCTCCTGGAGAGCTGCTGCTGGATTTGAACTTTGAACCCTGTGGGCTGTAGTCCCACACACAACCACTGCACCATCCGGGCTCAACTCCAAAAAATATTTCAGAGAGCAATATCTGTGTGACATAAATGATCGCATTAGTTTTAGAAATGAAATAATCACAATACTTATTCTTTTTAAAATAATTTATTAGTAAAAAAATAATCTTTTAATTTTAGTGATATCAGTGTAACCTAGTTCAACCTTCTTGTTGGTCTAAGAAAGACAAAATGTTTGCATTAAAATTATTAAATTGTCTTGAATCACTAAACTCCCAGAATTAATAGTAGCCAATTTTGAACTTGAGTGGTGGCATTTATGAGAAATATTATTTTTGTCAAGCTATCTAAACTATAAAACGTATTGTAGCATTCCTTTCCTTTTGGATATTTTGTAGCAAATTTATTTCCAAGTACCCTATTTTTGGTTTATATACAAATAAGTAATAGAAATTTTTTTTGGGGGGGGGGGCATCACTGCCCTCAGGTGGTGGGATTAGGAGGCCCAGCTTTTGCTCCGTGGAGCTGGAATTGAACCTCCATCCCAGGGGGCCGCAGTCCCGTGCACAACCACTACGTCACCGGGGCTCAGCCAAAATGCCTATATTCTTCTTGTTGTTGTTGTTGTTGTTTTGTGGGCATCACTGCCTCTGGTGGTCATGGGTGCTACCCAGCCGCCGCTGGATTTGAACTGCCAAGCCCGTGGGCTGCAGTTCCACACTCAACCACTTACACCACCGGGGCTCAGCCCAATAGAAATATTTTACAATAAACAAACTATTAAAATATCACTTGCATTTTATGTTACATATATAAGTATTTGAAGTCTGGAAACCTTTTTAAGTGGCATACATGATAACACACTAAGTGACAGTTGTTATGAATATTGGCCTCTGGATTTTGAAGTTTTCATTGTGTAAAGATTAGTGCACATGTATTTGTTTGAAATGCCCATGTTCTATTTTATGGGTCTCCTGTGAAACCCCAGCCCAGTTGTTTGGAAACATGACTTTGTGTAATAGTGATTTCACGCAGACTTTGCCCTTTGTGTTTGCCCCGCATCACACAGCATGGTGTCCTTCATGTTCCTCCAGGTGAGAAGGTGCTTTGCAGAATCATCACTATTTTTTACCAGCAGGTCGTGCACCACTGTGTGTCCATCCCAATGTTTGTTTATCCTTTCTTCAGTCATGGCTGTGTGAGTTCTTTTCCTCTTTTTGCTATTGTGAAGAGTGCTTTGATGAACACGGATGCACTTCTATATGTCCATGTCATGGCTCTTCTTTTGCTAGAACAGATATTGAGTGAAGGAGTTGCTGGGTCATGTGGTCATTTGCATTCCCAACTTTTTGAGGAAGCGCCCACCTGCTTCTCACAGTGGCGTACTCTTTTACAGTCTCTCCAGCATTGTGTGAATATTTCTCTCTCTCTTCATTCTCTCCAGCACTTGCCCCCCCCCTTTTTTTGTAACTTTGCTATGACTGCTGTTGTGACAGGATCCCGCATTGTTGTTTGGATTTGCACCTCCTTAATGGCTAATGAGTGGGAACATTTCTCCGTATGTTTGTTGGCTGCCTGAATGTCTCCTTTGGTAATATATTTGTTCATGTTCTCTGCCCATTTAAAATTTGGCTTAGTTGTCTTTTTGTGCTTTGGAAGTTATCTATAAATTCTAGAGATTAGATCCTTGTTCAATATGCCATTGCCAATCTCCACCCCCCCACACCCTTTTATATTATTTTTTTGTCCTGGTGTTAAAAATCTTCTAATACACCAGAATATATAATTATAGAGGGTCCTGGTCATGTAGTGTTACTTCTTTTGTTTTGTGCCTATGCCATCTACTAAAGCCCCTATTTTTCTTTGATATAATTCTAGGTGGTACATTTAGAACTTTGACTCATCTTCAGTTTCTTTTTGTATATGGTGTAGATATGTATCTTGCATTCTTTTGCAACTGGCTACAGTTTCGACAGCATCATTTGTTAAGGAGCTTAGCGCATCTTTTAATAAAGTTAATTTCTGCACATCTGGCCGTGATCCAGGCCAGCAACAAGATGGATGGACACGGTGCCTGCAACTATCAGCTCGGACATAGCCACAGTTGTGCGCATGCGCAGGACCAGGCGTTCTGCTTCTCGCAGCTTTGTGATGGATTCTGAACGGACTGGGGGACGCCTAACAGGGGCAAGAAACCTTGATCCATTGCTGCAAAATTTTAGAGATTTCATCAGTATGTGACGTATCCGCTTCTAAATTCTACTACCGTTTACATTACAAACAAACAAAACATTTCTATTTCTAGGAATGGGGAGGATGTTGTTTGGTCATATGTACAAAGGGAAAGAAAAGTGTCTTATCTAGACACACACATCAATTCCATGTAATTTTCAGCAATGTGATCTTTACATGCACTTAAACTGGTAGGGCTAACTACGTTTCAGAGTTGTGGTTGTCTTGGTGTGAGTGTGTTGGCTATCTAAATTTAAAGCAGGAAGGGGAACACAGGAAAGAGAAAGTGATAGTCATTCCTTATTGAGTATGTTCTGTGCAAAGGCAATGAGCTAAGTATTATCTTCTTTAATTCTTTGAACAACCTAATTAGAAGAATACTATAATTATCCCCACATTATAGACAAGCTGAGATCTAGAGAGATTAAGTTATCTATCCAAGACATGTAAATAATAAATGGTGGCACATGAGTTTGGACTATGCAATGCACATGATCACAAACACAAAACTGTATCATCACTATCAAAAAAAAGAAAACAAAAAAGATATATCGTGTAATACACATTTAGAAGCAATTATGCTTGAAAATTTATTTTTCAGACTAAAATGGTCTTTTAAATTTAAAAGAATTGGACTGCAACTTTAATAATGTAAGACACTAAGGAAAAGACTAGTAGGTACAATGATTATCTCATGGGATTCTATCTTCTAAATGAATTCCCATCATTACTGTATCATTTAATTAATTAAAATACATATCTGTGGCTTACATTGTGGACAGGTGCTGTACTGGTCACTAGTTACCCAGAGACGATGAAGAATAGGCCCTTTCCCCCAAGGAGCTAGCAATCTACTGAGGTATGTAAAATGTTTATGTCATTCTTTTCAGTATTATGTCTCATTTGTGTAAAACAGTGAGTTTAATATGCAATGTGTCATTTGTACACACATTTTGCAAGCATTGGGATTTTTTTGGACTGGTGAGCTGAGACTATAGAGATTGGATCATTTGAAAATTGCTCGGAATGTACCAAATCAAATAATTAAGCTATTACAGCTTCATTCTTTTTAGCTTCTTTAGGTTTTGTTAATGATAATTGTTACCTTTCATTTTCTTCTTTCTCATTCTAATTCCCCAGTAGACCTAAGTTTATAGTTAGATAAAATTATTCTTCTTGTTCTTTTTGTATTGAGTTTTGGCAATAGACACATTTTAAGATATGAGAAAAGTTACAATAATTTTTAATAGCTTATCTGAAAGGTGTAGCAGTCTAGTACTTTTTTCAGCCTTTCTTACTTGATACTTGTTCTCATGATGAGATCACTACAGGTATGGATGATATATAAGATGTGGTGAAGAAACCACATGGTGCCAGGCTTCCAGAAGGAAGAGTGTCTGGAGTCTTAAAGTCTTGTCTTACAGCAAGCAGCCATCTAAGTGAGGCAAAAACTAAGTCCATACAGAAGGAGCACACCAGCCTGTGTGACCCACAGATGTTAACTAATGAAGTTCAAATCCGTAGGAGGGATTGCTAGCAGAGCTTAAATTTTAAACACCCCATTAGCAGAATGGTCTGGATGCAGGTGGAAGCCCCAGATCTCCTTGCAGGTTCTCCATGTGGACTTAACCTTGAGTGAATTTCTCCTAACCACTATCCAGGGGTGTAACCAGCCAGATGCAGTTAGGTTAAAAGTAGCCTCTTGTCCTTTTAGCTCCATTTTGATTTCTTTTAAATTAGTTCATTGTGAATATTTTCAGCTTTCTTTTCAATTAAAGTTTTTCTGTTTTAGTTTGTCATCGTTGATTTTGGTCAGTTTGTTTCTTGATTTTTGTTTTGCTGTATTTCAATCAAATTCATGATTGGTAAATCCATAGAGACAGTAACTGTCTCAATAATTACTTTGGGGCATGACCCCTGAGGTTGGGGGAATTGGGAAACTAATAACAATAACTGAAGGAAGGAAGAAAATGTTTAAAATGGATTGTGGCCATGATTGAACTATTGGACTTTATGATATGATATAAGAATTATATGCCACAATTGATCTATGTATTGATCAAGATTAGTTGTATGAGCCCCCAATAAAATGATTAAAAAATTATATGCCAGATTTTTTTAAGGGAAAAAATAAGGATGCTACAAGTTGGGATCAAGAGCAGTGGTTTTGGGGGTCAGGATAAAAACTTATTCTCATAATAAGGTGTGTGTCTTTTGGTAGTAGTTTAAAAAATTTATAATGCATTGTGTTATGCTGGTAGTAATTCTGAAAAGCGACATACACAAATTTAGTAAAAATAAGCGATAATAAGAATTATATTTAATATTATACATATATAGTTTAATATAAAGCTGTAGAGCTAGAAAATATAATAAGAGGTTGGATAGTATAAATTTTATCTAAAGTCACTAGTTGATATTGATGCCACTAACTCTAACAGCAAAACATTGGGCACATTTAATAATCATATTAGTGTGCTATGTAGATTAAACATCATAATTGCTGAGAATACAGTTTTGATCAATTTGAAACATGAGCAATGTGGCTATATGATTTTAATTTTTAAAAGCATTTAATATCATAAACAATATCAGTCATCTTTGCATAGATAAATGTTGTGACAATTTTTTCAATGAACCTCTTGGTTCCCTCAAGAAATTATGGATACACTATAAATTTACAAATGAAGGGCCATTCATCAGAGTTATAAATGTGAGTGTTTCCTGAGCCGATGTCTGTGTAAACTTAAAGTGGTTTTATATATATTGGCTTTTGTGTATACTTAGTACTGAAAAAGAATATAGATATTGTCATACTTACATGGTGTCAAAACATTGGCAAAGTGGTGAGAACAACATGCAATATTTTTTGAAGAGCATGGCATTTCTTTGAATTACTGCTAGCAGTATAACATAAATCAGCAATAATGATAGATATTCCAAAAATGTTTATTAATCTATTCATTTAATCTAAAATATTCACTCTTGGCATTTATAAGGCCAGTGCAAGGGAAATGGTGAGTGCTTCTGAATTCTAGCAGTTTCTTTTAAGAACCCTATAATTATGTCAAGTAAGTCTGGTTAGAATCGAGTTCAGCATCTTTAACAATTTTCCCCCCTAACCTATGGTGAAGATATTTGCTTGGCCAGAAAATATTTTCCTGTATGTGTCTAACCAAAAAAAAAATCACGGTTTATTCCACTCAAGCTCGCGTCTACTGCAGGACTTTCTGTTGAAAGGCAGCGTCTTAAGATCAGACTGCCAGTCTTCAGTGGCCATCCCTTCCTTCCTTTGTTTTATTCCTTCCTTCTTTCAACTGGAAAATAATTCTGAAAATGATATTCAACATGACTGGCTTAACCAACTAAATTCCTTCACACCAAAATAGAAATAGCAGAGCACATACACACCCACATACATATATTTATTTTGGGGGGACTCTTATAACCCTTATCATAATTCATACATATATCCATATTGTTAAGCACATTTGTACATATGCTGTCATCATCTTTTTCAAAACATTTTCTTTCTACTTGAACCCCTGGCATCAGCTCCTCATTTTCCCCCTCCTTTTCCCATGTCCCCTTGATAATTTATACGTTATTCTCTTTTTTTATATGGCATTATTTTGACTGTATGTCATGCAATAATAGGTAGGATAAGAAGTAGGGCACTGAGAGGAACCTATATTAGATAGGAAAGAGCAGATAAGGCAAGTAACAGTTAAATTTGAGGAGGATAGCCCAGGTATGCAAGTGAGGTGTGGGGTGTGTGTGTGTGTGTGTGTGTGTGTGTGTGTGTGTGACAGAGAGAGAGAGCAAGAGCGAGAGAGATTCACAATAGGAGAGAGAGAGAGAGAGAGAGAGAGAGAGAGAGAGAGAGAGAGAGAGAGAGAGAGAGATATGCACAAAAGGAGATTCCAGACACAGTTAATTTCAGGGCATCAGCAATATAATCAAGATTCTATTCCGTGCCATCTCTCAGCTTCCACTCAAACCATCTCTGCGTCTGATTTGGTTTGGTAGCAAGATGGTAAACCTAACACTGGCTTAATTCTGACACCCTATCAGACTTCTGATCAAACAGGACAGAGAAAATCTTTTTACCAGCCATGCCTTTGATTTGATCACTGACTAAGCCTGTGCATCACCTGTGGAGTCAGGAATCTGAATCAGCCTCTTCGGAGTCCATGAGTGAGGCTGAGGGGTGGGGTCAGAGTAATACGGGGTACTGCTAACAGAAAGAGGAAGCGTGAATGTTAAGTAGCACAAATGAATGGCTTGAGAACTCACCAGAAGTACGTGGCACATGTGCATGGAATTTTCTGTATGGTTTTAGAAGTGTATGAATTTCCTAACACTCCATTAAATCTAGGTTAAAGAATTCTAAAATCGACATTGAATTGCTAACTTCTGGCACAAACAAAAAAAACAGCATTGATATTCATAACCACCCAGGATAATGACTTGTTACAGGGATTGTTTCCTGAATAAAAGAACAACATGAATATAACTAATAGTTTAAACGATATCAAATTAAGAATGAAAAACAGTTGCGTTTCTTGTTGGCTAAAGTGGAAATGAGTGGTCTAACATGGAAGCCTTTTTCTGTTTGTGTATAGAAAAGAGGAAAAATCTTTTATTCAAGGAGAGAACTTCATAGTGACAACATTAGAAGCCTTCCAATAAAAAAAGAGAGTTTTTCAATGATGAGTCAACCACTCTGAGAGCCTATGTCTTCATGCATTCTAAATTCCCTTAATTCAATCACATCAGTTTAAAAACTATTATCAATTAAGTCTGTGAAAGAAGTTGTAAAGGAAATGCTAGGTTGCATAATTATTTTTTGGCTTGCTATTTTTTATATGAAAAAAATGTCAACCATACTTATTTTGGGAATGGTTTTCTTAAATTTCTTTTTACTTGAGGCATTGGAGAGGGGCAGGAGTAAAATTAAAGATCAACCATAGTAGGTTAGGAAGCTTTTAAAATGCCTACATAATGATTGCATATTTATAATTAGTATTGGAAAGAAAGCAGTCTTTTAGCAAGTTAGTGACCAGACAAGCAGCCAGAGAGGACAATGATAAGTGTGCCTTCTTTTTACATGGATTTCTCAGTTACTGACAAGAAGAAGGTGGTATGGTAGTCTAGGATTTTCAATTGATTGAAGGGACTTAGGAAGAATAAAACCTCGTTAGTGCCTTGACATGCTTGAGATATTGGGAAGAATTCTGTGTGACCAGGTGTTTGTGAAGCCTAAACAGTTGCTATGAAGGATATTGCCCTGAGCTTTATTTTCTGGCCACACACAAGTCTGAAGTTGACGCTGCAGATCACGACTAGGTAAGATTTCTAAAAAAAAACACTTTAATCAATGACTAACTTTAGCTGCCATGGATACTTTTTAAGTTTAAGAGTGGTGTTGAAAGCCATCATTTACCCCACTGCCCGCCCAGGTCACCAAATCCAGATGTTTGGAAGGATCCTCAGCTTTCAAGAGATTTCTCTGAAAACCACGGTGCATTTGCCTTTCTGACTGTTTTTCTCCTGAAGCTCTTACTTTACCACTCCTGCTTCCTTTGAGGGATCTGGATGGCTCTAATCACATTAAACATGTTTCATTTTCTAGACCACAGTCTAGCTTGACAAAGTGTCAACTATCCATGACTAGGAGAGAGCAAGTTGTTCACTCACTGAAAATTGGCAAACTGCTCTTCTTGCCCTACATATCTCTTCCTTTGTTTTTAAGTTTCAATTTTAATTTTAATCAAGATAGGAAATGTTTCTCTTCATAGTAATATCAGTCTTCAATAGACCTTGGAGAAGAAATGCTCTTTTGAAAGAAGAAATTTATTCTTATGTATAAGCAAAAGTTTAAATTACTTCTCTGCATGGGCTAAAGCAATATAATGGATATTTTTAGGGCTGTTGTTCAAGGCTGAAAGAAATTTCACTTCATTTCATTCTTTCTGAACACCCAAAGATGCAGGCCTGAAGTACTAGAAGAGAAATCCAGACCCTTTTTTTCCCTTGTACATTTCAACTCTGAGATTTGGATAAGATTAAATGCTTTTACAAATATGAACTGTGAGGACATATTCTGCATGACTAATTTGAAAGGAAAGAATTGGTTGTCATCTAGTACCCTAAAACAAAGTTTTCTAAAATGGGATGGACGCGGTTGTGAACTGAGGGAGGCACCCCAAGCACATTGGAGTTTCACTTTAGAATTCTTCACTGCTTTGATCACTGCCTGGGGAGTCTTCCTTTATACTCAAGGAGACAAAGCAGCTAATCTAAAGAAACCTCAGAATTTCCTAAAGTGCCTGAAGTTGAATACATGGCAGACAACTGGTCAAATAGGTTTCTTAGGTTTTCTTTGTTTGTTTGTTTTAAATTCAGTCCTACAGAGAAGGAAATTTAAAAATAAAACCAAACCCTGAGGTGGGTGACTGATTTGGGTTCTTGCCACATTCCTGGTTCACTTTGCAAACATCTTTCTACTTCAGAGAAAGGTAATATTTCCCAGAGATGTTCCATACGTATTCTAAATCACACCACAGACACCTGCACCTATATATGGGTAGACTGTCCATGTAGGATGGATCAGAGTTGATCTTTCTTTTTCAGAGTGCTTCCTTTCAAAAGCCACATTAATCTTAGGGTGCAGAGTTTCGGGGGAAAGTTATGTTTCCATGTTGACACTGTTTAATGTAAATGATTTATGATTCTTCCTTATGTATACACAATAGGCACTTTATAAATTGGATTGTTCTAGGAGTAACACGATACATAAATGTTATTGCTATAAATTCTACAGTTGGCTATATATTTTTGTATCGTGTAACCAGTTGACTTATAAATGCTGACTCTTTCAGCTGCCCCTCTCCACACATGACATGGGTGAGCCTAGACAGGGGAGGTACACGGTGGCCCTTGCA
Organism: Nesogale talazaci; assembly: GCA_004026705.1. Lineage (NCBI taxonomy): Eukaryota > Metazoa > Chordata > Mammalia > Afrosoricida > Tenrecidae > Nesogale > Nesogale talazaci. The sequence goes on along the minus strand of PVJH01001275.1, from coordinate 209,022 downwards.
CTGCATAAGAACGCTGCCCCTGGCCCCTCACCACCTGGACTGTGGACTCTTTTCCAGGAATGATGACAGAAAGAAAAGAGAGTGAGAAGGGAAAGTGAAACTGTATGTGGTAAAAAGGAGAAAGAAATCTTGTTATTTTTTTCTCAGTTAATTTGAAAACACAGTGAAAGGGGGCAAAAAAAAAAAAAAAAAAAGAGGAGGATAGTCATAAACAGGCCCAAAGCATTAGTAAATGAAATTCAGCAACTGTAGATACTGTTTGACCTGATTGTGAATTGAATATACCACCTAAAACTATGTTGTATAATTCCTGATCTATATGCCTGCAGTTATAAAGTCACTTGGGAAGGGAGTGACTTGCTAGGTTAACGAGACAAGGCTGGTCTATCTTGAATCAACCACTTTGTGATTTAAAAAGATAGGTGCAAACTAGCAGCAGAGCGGATGACTGGTGTCACGGTGGGTTACGCATTTGTCTGTTAGCTGTGAGGTCAGCTATGTGATTGCACCAGCTGTTCCTCTGGAGACATGTGAGGCTTTCTCGTCCCATAAAGAGTTGCTGTCTCAGAAAACTAGGGAGGCCCTCCTGCTCTCTTTTGGAAAGTCATGATGAGTCGGACTCAATCGGAGGGCAGTGTGTGTTCTTTCTGAGAGCCAGAGCCATGAGAAGAGTCATCTTAGCCACATGAAGATCACCCAGGAGAAAAGGCAAAGAAGAGATGAGGATGTAGTTTAGCATGTTTCCAGCAACCTGACATAGCTCTCCACCTGGGGGATTAATCTGATGCATCTGACCATACCACCTTTACTACAAGCCTACAATACAAAGAACACATTTGTGACTTTGGGAGATTCTTTAGCTAGCTCTTCTGGAGCAACTGTATTTAATAAAGTAAGGCTGGTGCTAAGGTCAGAGGTTAAATTATGGTCCAGATTTTATACAGGTACATAAAGAGATCATTTGTCAGTGGAAAATCTAGTAATAGTACTTTCCAGCAGTAATAAATAATTTCTCCATTGTTCTTGTATCCGTAGATCAAAAGCATTCAAACCATGTCCCTATAGTAGAGAGGCCAACCAGGAAAGACCTGACTGAGTTGAGATTGGGATGGGATCATATATCCAAAGTTAACCTTTTAAATTTGCAAACATAAACAACTATCCTATCTAAGAAAGGGTTAGTTGACGCAAGACTATATCAAAGATTTAAAAAGAAAACAACAGAGAGATGTATTTCCAGATCTTGAGCCATCTCTTAATGGCTACAAGGATATTTAAAGATAGCCATCAAATCTCCAGTGACTTGACTACTCTACAGAAGACTCCCAGTCTTTTAAAACTGACAAATGGATTCAAAGTTTCATTCCCCATAATTTGTTGCATCTGGATTCGTGAGGCTGGTGAAGCGGGCTGTGTGTAGTTCCTTCCAGTGAAACTCAAAGGAGTCTTTCATTTAGTGTCTCTTCCAATAGACATATTCTCTGGGCTGATGCTACTCAGACTTCAGAAACCTGTGTTCTGTTTGTCAGAGGTTTGTCTAGCCTGTCCAATTCATTCTCTCAGATATTAGATTAAAGCCTAGCAATGTTTTAATAATTCGCATTGCATAGTGTTAGAGTTGGTGCAGGCAACATCAGGAAGGATCATGGTTTTCCAAGTAAATAGAGGCAAGTTTTGAAAGGACCAACAACTTCTAAAAGGGAAAATCTATCTATCTTGGAAGAAGTCCAAGGGCCAGAATGCACCTCCGAAGCAAGGATGGCATGACTTCGTTGAACATACTGTCAGGAAAGACCAGTTTCTGGAGGAGGAATCCATGGTTGGTAAACAAACATGTTCTCAACCAGGTGCCCTGACACAGCGGCTGCAGCCTGAGCTCAGGCCAAAGGACAAGGGTGAGGACAGCGCCTGGTCGGGCAGTGCTTCTTTGTGTTGAGTGTAGGGTCAGAATTGAATCAGCAGCACCTCACAACAGCAAGTTTGTGATGCCTAAATGGTGTGACCCTCAGACTCAACAATCAATACCAAGCAAAGGACCTTAGTTCAGGATACATGCAAAATTGTACAAAGCTCTGCCATCTGGGCCGTTGTTATTCCATGAGCTTTCTTTACTCAACCAGAAAACTAAGGCCTTAGGGACAATTATTGCCTTTGATAAATGGGAAAATTCGACACAATTCTTGCACCAATTTTCTGGGGACATGGGTTTTCCAATTATTACAAGAAGTTTTGATGTTCCCCAGGTAGGTATGATGTTTATAAAAAGTCTCTGTTCTTCAAAGTAGCATAAGAGCAAGCAAGGTATGTGTATTTACTACCCGGTGGAGAGTCTACAACTCATTGCTCACCTATCTTTTTAAGTAACCGAGAGTGAAAACTGAGTGAAACCTGTCTTCCACTCATTCACAGGCCCAGAAAGTAAGGAGTGTGGTCTGGGCTGGACTTTAAGGTGTTTACCAGAATTGGAATGGGGAAAACTGGACAGTGAAGGGCAACATGTTTGGTATCTTAAAAAAATTATCCACTAATACTTTTAGGATATCTATCATTCTCTTTGCAGATTGCATCATTGGAACGTGTAGGAAATTAAATAAGAGAGTCTTCTTATTTGGCCTAGTCCACAGTTTAGTGGCAGGATTTGGGTATCAGCTTGCCTTTAATTTCATTTGTTTGGACTGATTGTTGGTATTTAAAAGTTTTTCTAAAATTAATTCATGAAAGTTTGAGTTGTCCATACACAAATTTGTAGTTTCCTTTTTTTTTTTAATGATCAAAAGTGCACAAATAACTTAAGAGGCAGCTTGTTTGATATGTCAGCAAGATCATAGCCTCTTTATTTCTTTGCATGTGAGATTTCTTGTGGCTGGTGAACTTTTAGTTTTATCAGCAATTTCAGAGGGGAATAATAAAGGGTTTCAGTGGTAGTCTGACGCTAAAGGTCTTAATTACATTTTTTTGCAGAGTTAGAAAATAAATTCCTCCTACAACATGCCAAAACCATGGATAATTCCAAAACAATAGCCACCACCCTTGAAAACATTAACAGGTTTCCTGAAGCAATTTTACAAGATCTAGTGAGGACAATTGAGTCAGTTCATTGGACTCAAGTGGCTCCAGCGAGAGCCTAACTTCAAGGACTTCAGTTGAAATTGCTACAGCATATCCAGCATGGTACGTGAGGACTGGTAGGATTAAGTTTTAGATAGGAAACATATATAAATAAAACTCAATCAGGATTAGTTAAAGCTGTCCCCTGTAAGTCTTTCCAAGTGGCTAGCATTGCTTGGTCAAGTCGAGACATGCATGTAGGATGCTCAGCCTCATTTATTGGGAGAAGATTAGCTGGATTTTAACAGGTTGTGGAATGAAGTCGAATGTTAGACATAGCCAGGAGGAGAGCTGCATTGGAGGAGAGTCTTCTGGGAAACAGATGCTTTAGCAAGGTTCAATTGAAACAAGGCATGCAGATAGGGTACACAAATATCTAGGAAGTTTTCTAGCACCCCATCAGCTGTGGTTTTCACTCCTTTGGCAGTGACACCCCAACCTTAATGCAGCGGATGTGTCTGCTGGCTACTAGGTCAACTCTAGGCTAGAATCACCCATAGATCGTTTTATCTATCATATATCTGAGCTGATAGACCAAACCATCTCCAGATACTTCATTTTTACAAATAAGAGGGAATCAGCACAATAATTAAGAATATTTAGGATGATTGTGTTCTTAAAGCCCCTTTAAATTGACCAATAGCCTATTTTGCAGAGCAACTTGAAATTAACCAACAGCTTTTAGAAAGATTGAACTGACGAAAGAAAGTTGTGAATGCAGTTTGATAGTAGACTCAAAAACCCCATATAGTAAGATAACCAGATGTCCCTCTTTTTAACTATTTAACAACATCCCACGAGGTTTTAAATTTAAAATAAATATATTGCAATACTTTTTTTGCATTCTATGAAAATTTTTGTTGCTCCATATAGACCAGGTTTTTAATCAAGAACCCCCCCACCCCACCCCTGGTTAATGGTGTCCCGCTTAAAATCTGGTCACTTTACCATGTAATTATCTTTTTTTCAAATATGGAAAAGACAAGAGAAACATACTTTCTTTCAAGATAAACTGAGAGGTCTTCGTCAAATATTAGATGGTCCAAATATATGACAGAACGCTGAACAGATTGTCCTTCCTTGGAAACTTAATGTCCGCCAACAGATGTTTTAATAAGGCTATACTTTCATTAAGGCAAGGAGCCCTGGTGGTGCAGTGGGCTAAGTGTTTGAGACTGGTAGTTCAAACCCAAGAGCCTCTCTGGGACAAAGATGAGGCTGTCTGCTCGGCACCCATAAAAATTCACAGAGATGTTCTCCTCTGACCTACACAGTTGCTGTGAGTCAGCCTTGACCCAATGGCAGTGAGTGTGGAGTTTTGTATAGGCCATAAGAAATGCTTAGTGGGAAGTTAAGCAAACTAACAAATAATCACTATTTTAGAACAACGTGGATATATTGTTAGACCATAAAAGCTGTAAAATCGCATAAAAAATAGGGGGGAAGCTGACGAGTGCTTGAACTGTTGAATGAAGTTCATGGTCTGAAATGCAAATCTCACACTTTTAATTCACAAAAAAAATTTTGCAAAGTCCTTGGAGAATTTTTTTTTTCTTGGAGAATTTTAGTTCATGTAAACTTTGGAATATACCAAGCAGGCATGTATAGCAACTCTCCATTTAGCTGCATGATTAGGTCCTGAAGACTAGGTCCCTGTGCTAAAATGGGCACTGTGTGAAAATGGAGAGTGATCATATCGGAGCATAAACTGGAAGAGGACTTACCTCACTGTGGAACAGCTGAAAATTGTGGCCCAGCTACACTGAAAGAGACAGTTAATGTCACACCCAGAGTTATTCTTACTTTACCTCAACATTCACGACCGCAAAATGTGAAGAATCATAGGAGATCAGATTTCTATTATTTAGATCATTATTGTAAATGTGAAATGTTGGGTATTGAGATAATTGTTAAGTGAGGTGTAAATGTGCTAATTTTGACAATGCGCAGGAATCCTAATAAAGGCACTGGACAAGCCAGCTGGGTTAGTCTGACAGACTAGGGAAACACATTCCTAAACATGCATATGCGTAAAAGAGGCATCACTGCCTCTGGTGGTCGTGGGTGCTACCCAGTGCCACTCGTGAGAGCCACCACTGGATTTGAATCACCAAGCCCGAGACAGTTTTATATAAAGGGTAATTGTACATTAAGAAAGCATCCCAACCCAGCCCAGTCCAAGCCCATAAGTCCAATATTAGCTTATATGTCTGATACCAATCTAAAAAGACCTCTTCAGACTCATGAAACACATGCAGTGCCGCCACATGCAGCATGATTACAGGAGAGTGGGTAGAAAATCTTATAAATCCAGTAGAATTGTAAGCTTTGCAGCATTGGCAGGGTTCTCCATGTGGCTTCTCCAGCTCGGGCCGCTAGTATAGTTCCATGTCTTTTGTCAGCTTCAATGTCTCCCAGGGAGTGAGCAGAGAGTCTCCCCCACCTCTAAGGAGAAAAAAAAATGAGATTTTTCAGAGAGAAATCCATGTCTACAGAGACTTCATTGATGGTCTGATTGACAGACTAGACTCTTCCACTTCACTCTTCATCCTCTCAAGTCCAGAACTGACAACAGCTTACGCAACCACCGCACTACCTCACAGAGTGGGTTGCAGCGAAAGGGATTTGGGAGAGAAAGAAAAATGAGAATTAGGACAAGGTGACTGCAGCAGTGAGCTCCAACTTAAGAACAGCAGCAAAGATGGCCCAAGAAGTGCCCCTTGCTTCAGTCTGTTGAAGATACGGTCGCTCTGCGTAGGAACCAAGTCAACAACACCTAACAAGAGGAACTAATGGAAATTCAGCAATATTGCTGATAGCACATGAATCGTGCATAAATATCCAGCCCATGTTAATTTCTATATATTTTTTGGCATCACTGCCCTCCTGGTGGTCGTGGGCGCTACCAAGTGCTGCTTCTGAGAGCAGCCGCTGGATTTGAACCACCAAGCCCACGGGCCGCAGTTCCGCACTCAACCACTTACGCCACCGGGGCTCAGCCCTGTATTGTTGTTTTTAAGTGAAAATAAAATAGCATTACATGGGCTAGTACAAAGGATAATTAAACCTGTATAAATGAAATATTTTAAAATGGGAGTATGTATTACTTTTGTTTTTCATTTGAGTGGATACAGGGAAACTTTTGGCAAAGGGGTAGATCCATTTATTTGCATTTTAATTGCTTCAACTGATAAAAGCTCAACTTACATCTGTCGATGTGGTGTCTTGTAAGGTTTTAGGATCTAGGGAGATATGTCGGAGGAAAGAAGCAGACTAAGCTGGACGCTGGAGAGGCGAAGCAACGCTGGCAAAGATGGAACAGCGTCTTCCTGAATTTTGTCCAATTCAGAATCCGTCTATGTTGATGTGGGCAACACTATTTACTCTCTCATTAAATTGTAAATGACAATTCCATCCACATAAAATATCTCTTCCCAATAGACTGACAGAGATAGAAGAACTGAGCACCATAGGGCACATAGCTTCAACAGGATTAACAGAGATGAAAACAGGAATGAGTCAACATTTGTTCATTCTTGGTGCCCCTCCACTACGTTTGAGGTTTTAGTACTCGGAGGAAGAGTCTTTTGTAAACAGAAGGGGTTAATAACAGGCAGGGTGGTTTTAGTGCTAATTTAAAAGGGAAAATGTTTTCAATTAGTAAATCTAGTAGTTTCTCTGTGGATTAAGAGCTCATAATTGTTTTGTCTTTAGAGGACCTTTATTTCCAATTCAGATTGTAGGATTTTTTCTTTTCTTTTTTTTTTTTGTGGGCATCACTGCCTCTGGTGGTCGTGGGCACTACCCAGTGCCGCTCCTGAGAACTGCTGCTGCATTTGAACTGCCAAGCCCATGGGCTGCAGTTCCGCACTCAACCATTTACGTCACCGGGGCTCAGCCCCAGATTGTAGGATTTTTAACAGGGAGAATATATCAGCTTCTTATTAAATTTTGAACATAGTGCTCACTTTTATAATGGACAGGTTTTTAACAATAGTGACAGGATTCTGTCTTTGTGCCATTATAAGGTTTAACATTTACCCTTTAATTGGAAGTTTAGTAAGATCAAGAAACTACAGGTGGCCACAACTTTTCTAACAGTCTCAAATCAGACTGACAGACAAGAACCGGCATGAGAAGGAATCATAATGTTTGTTGAGGTGATGAGCAGGAACCCTCAAATGTCACTAATTTCCTTTTATAAGTGGCATTTCTTATTTTTAGTAACAATTTCAACTAAACAAATGTTTGCTTATAAGAACCGAAACAAATCCATAACATAACCATTAGAGCTATCAGGACAAGGATGTGGAGCTTAGATTTGGGAGTTGTTTGGTGTGTGTTTTATTTCAAATATTAATTTTGTTCACCTTAAGAATTCCTGAAAATTCAGGAAGCAGAGAGCCAAAAATTAGGTACCATGACCATCTTTGGATGCCTGATGAATTATCAAAGACAGTGTACCTTCAAATCCCACTTTTGACACCAGAAACATCAAAGAACCACATATCGCTCTCTGTTGGGAATCAAAGAAAAGGAGTTTTATTGAGGAATAATACAGCTCGTGTGAGGCAGCACTTCAGAATAAGAAGCATTTCCATTTTCCATGGGAGAGAAGTCAATCCACATTAGAAACAAAGGAAATATAGGTTAGATTGGTACGAGAAAATTATTGATTGTTTATAATTAATGTCAACTTCAGCTTGAAGTTTTTTGAAGACAACATTGGCCACTTGGCTAGGAGGCTGCAAGTTATCATGTAGGGTGAGTGATAATAGTGTGTCATTTTTTCTGAGAACCTTTTCGTTTGCTTATTTTAAACACTTGACACATTCATCTGAAGAACAGATGGCTTACATCCTGACTTCTGCTTCCTGGGAATGCATGCTGAACCTGTTGTTCTTACTTTAGAGTGCCTCCAGTCTGAGTTTGCAATTACAAGACAGTTCTAGCCTAAGCAAACTGAACCACAGTCACTATCACTAAGTGGATTCCAACTTAGAGTGGCCTTATTCAGTTTCTGAAACTGTAAGTCTCTATGAGTAGTTATGGCAGAAACACACTGTAGGTTTCCAAGACTGATTCTTTACGCGAGTAGAAAGTCTCATCTATTCCCTGCTGAATCCGCTGGTGGTCTTGAACCACTGACCTGTGGTTGGCACTCAATGCATGACCCCTTCTGCCACCAGGGATTTATTTGCTATGTACTGTGTCCTAATTTAGGAGCCTTGCATAGAGTGGTTGCAAATGGTGATGCTAAGGTCAACAGTTAAAAACCATCAGTCATTTCATGGACGGTAGATGAGGCTTTCCCATTTCCTAAAATAATCACTCTTGGAAACCCTCAGGGCATGTCTGTCCTCCCCTGTAGGGTTTCTGTGAGTCAGAACTGATTACAAAGTCATCTGTTTGAGCCCCCCAGTCAGTCACTCTGCAGGAGAGAGATGAGTTTTTCTGCTGTATGGTGATTTACAGTCTCAGAAATCCACAGGGGCAGAGCTGCCATGTCCCTTAGGCTTGGTATGAGTTGAAATTCACTTGATGGCCGTGAGTTTGGCTTTGAGTTTGGTGCCCTTCTTGATGGTTTTGAAGATTAGGTGTTAGTCTGCTAACTGCAAGGCCAGCTCTCCCACCCTCTCTCAGAGTGAGAAGGATGATGTTGTCTGCCCCCGTAAAGATTTGCAATCTTGGAAAACCCTGGAGTAGTTGTACTGTGCCCTAGAAGCTCTTAAGCTCACAAGAGTAGGAACCAACTTGATGTCAATGGGGTTTTGTTGCTTTTTTAATCTCATTTGTTTACAACTAAATTCTGTGTGGATGCTGTTTTCTGGGGAAACAAAACCATTGACACTCATCTATGTACAAATAAGAAAGAATTTCAAATCAAGAAAGTGGGTTGGTCCAGGCTAGCTCAAGCCAGTGGGTCATGTACTACCTGGAGCCCCCTCACTATCCACACACAGCAGATGAAGCTGGAAGGTGAAGTGGGAAGATAAAGGCTCGCTGCAGAGTCTTCCAGATCCAAGGTTTTCGAGAGTACAGTAAGGCAGGATGCCAGCAACTTCTAGGTCCAGCAGGCCACAGAAGTTGTCCTCAGGACCAGATACAGAATCCACACAACAGGAAGAGAGTGCCAGAGAGAGAGAGAGAGAGAAGTTCATCAACCATCTTCTTTATAAAAAAGCCCCAAGGTGGCATCAACAGGCCAGAGGTTGGACGATATACCCTTATCTCCACACAGATACCATCAAGTTGGCATAAAATGAAACCATCCCTCCTCCCAATCCAAACCCACTGTCAAAGACTCAATTCTGACCCTTTGTGATACCGCATGAGGTTTCTGAGTTTCAGCTTTCTTTCTCAAAGCATCAGGGGGTTTGAATTGCCAACCTCGTGCTTAGCTGCACAACATAAATCCAACAGTGCCACCAGGACTCAAAAGACTAAGTTGGCTCTGAAAAATTGTGTTTTGTTTATGGTATCCATTCTAATAATGATTTTATGCTTTATTTTATAGGCTGTTTCAGTGGATTCTTTTCCCCTGTGCCTTCTTAATTATAAATGCATACACAACTGAACTGGTTACCTATGAAGTTGGTCCAGATTTTCTGTTAACAGGACCTGAAATTATAAGATCAGTCATTTTAAAACTGACATGTTCCTGTCTTGTAAAGGGCCTAAATTTCATCTAGCAACCTCCAAGTGAAAGAATCCTGAAACTGTTACATCAAAGAAAACATATTTCAATTCTTAATGTACTCCTCTATAACATCTTTAATAGACTTTTAATTGTTATCTTTTCTAGAGTTATCCTGGTCTACGCATGAGAAAGAATATGCATATGCACCTATCTCTCTATGTATAGTCAAGATAATGCAGAACGGCTTATTTGCCTAGCTGGTAACTGACTTACCACCCTCTTTCAAACTCTCTAGAGAAAACAGGGCAAAAAGATCAAGCAGAAGCAATAAAACCAATGATCTTTTACCAAAAAAGTAATCTCAGAAGTTCTCAGGGGCACTGTTTATCTTCTACAAGGGAGTTTGCTGCCCGCATTTCCTGCTGGTTCTGTGTTACCCGCAGCAGGACTGGCTTCATTGGAGTAGCCACAGAACCCTTTTGCATGCTGCTGCTGCCTTAGGCTCAGGTAAGGCTGGATCAAACTTCCTGAGAACTTGCAGTACCAACCCAAAGGATGAAAAGGTTCCTAATCATGCTACTGGGAGGATTTATAAACCTTAGCTCTCTTATCCTGGAGAAGGTTAACTACCATTTAAAATTCTGCTTTCTCTTAAAAGAGGTTAAATTTAAATGCAATACGCATTTGAATATAATTGAATATGCAAATATGTGTATAATAATATACCATTTTGTCTATAAATTACATATTTGTGTGCATATACATATAAAGTCCAGCCACTCCTTGCTCATTTCAAAATATAGTCAATATCATCTACTGAGCTCTTTCTTCATGTCAGGTACTGTCCTTGGACTCTGAAAGTTGTGTCTGAGTCATGAAGCAGTAGCTATGTTTCTCTCTTCTTTTCAGCATAGGGAGCTAGAGGGGAGAGAAATAAGTAACTTGCAGTGGTCGAGCAGCTAGCAAGGGTGGGGTTAGGATTCAGAATCAAGCAGAGTGACCTTAGTACTGAAGCATTTACTTTGCTAGTTAATTAGTAAGCGATAAAGCATTTCTTGTGTAAAAAGAATGCAATAGATGATTGTGGAGTAGGGAATGGAACTGGATGGTGAACACATGCATTTCTCAGGCTTGGCTGTACCAGCAAATCAAATTTGGGAGAATGGTACACAGGAGAAGAAAAGGGAATCTACAGACGAACATGGAGACCTGACCTAAGAATTTGCCTACCCTAAAACCCCATGGGCAAGTGAGCTGTGACCCAAAGATGATTAGTGTTCCATCAGTATCTTGGCTTTTTGGTTAAGCTGCACAGCCATCCCGAAGAAAGATGAAGTGCCCTTTATGATCATGTATTTAGTGCTAGATGCAGCCTTGTGCTCTTGTAAAAAAGAATTTTATCATTTCACTTTTAATAATTATATATACAGCAGTCAGCAGATACAAGTTTGCGGTTCAGGTGTCTACCAACACTAGGGATGCTACAATAATCCTGCATTTTCTGTATATGTCCCTGGGACGAGATCAAGCTCCCCAGAGCTACACTGATTCAACTTTTAGAAAAGCTGATTAAAAAAAGAAAGCAAACAAAGACCCTTCTCATATATAGACCTGTTTAGCTTTCAGAACTATAGTAGTTCTTAATCTCCAGTTTTTGAATATGTAAAATTAAAGACATATTTGAAACTAAAGAAAAGTCTACGAGGTTGCGTAGCTCAGAATATTGGCTTGAACTAACACAGAATTATTTTTTTCTACCCTCACTCCACCTTATTTATTTGCCATGTGAATAAGCTATTATGTTTTCTCAATCAGTTACCCACTTCCACGGGCCCTGCATTTTGTGGGGTGGGGTGAGGTGATGGTGGGAATGTATTTTGTACTTTTTGGTTCACATATAGGAATTCCATGATGGTAATAAAACATGCAAACTATTGAAAAAGTGCAGTGCTTATTCTAATCTTGACAAAACTGATATTTATGATGACAATAATGCAATTTCACCACCACTGGGCATAATAGCATCTTGCAGCATAGGAATCTTTAAAATTTGAAATTCAATGTTTACAGATAGTTTCCTCTCCCTGAAATGTGTGTGCCAGCTCTGTCTATAGAAGGGAAGAGTGACATCCTGTGTGTCGCTAGACTAATTGCCTCTATCATTAACCTATTTCAAGTGGCAGCTACAGAGACAAAAAGTCTCATTGAGTATTGAAGGCAGAAATTTTGTTTTAAAGCAGATCTGCAATTTTAGCAAAATATGTAGATAAGGCAACAGGTTCAGTTTTCTTCACTAATTTTTTGTTGCCTTCTTCCCTTTTCTTTCTGATTTCATATCTTCCTATCCCTCCATTCATTCCACAATTCATGCCCAATGTCAGAAACTAAAAACCTAGCATTGCTGTGAATGAAGATTACTTTTTAAAACATAATTTCAAGAAAAAAAACTTCTAAATGTGCTGAGGTAATAGCTGCCTCGTTTCAGTGCTAGTCTAAGTATCTTTTTAGTCAACATTAAGAGAAGCACAGAGTTCTTTTAGTGTCTTAGATACTGAAAACCCAAGCCCACTGCCAGCAAGCTATTTCTGACCCAGAGATGCCCTTTTGTACATCATAGAACTACCGATTCGGGTTTTTGAGCCCATAGGTCTGGTGTGTTGGATCTTAATGCTTAGCAAATCACTCCGCGACCAGAACACAAAAGATTACCCTTTGGATGCATGGTGTTAGCTTTTTGTCTTGTTAGGTCCCATCAATTTGACTGTTGACTCAGAGGGATTTCGAAGTCAAACCTTACATTTTTCATTATGTAACAACTTGTACATGATAATGGATGTATTTTCCAAGTCAGTTAGTGAAATATGTGTCTTGCCTTTGACATTAGCTTAAGAAACCTCAGCTTAAATATGTGGTGTTTAATCCCTGCTTCTTTTTCAACAGTACTATGAAGAATTCCTTTGTGAAATATTTTGAGATTATCAAGCCAGCCAAACGTGATCTTTTCCAAATTGCAATGGTTATTAAGCATAGGACTCATCATGGAAGTGGTTTGGAAGTTTCAGATTGTAATGGATTTAGAAGGCTCAACTTATAGGAGATTCTTTTCAAACTTTGGTTTAATTATCTAGAACCCAGGGGAATGATTTCTACTTTATAAACTAATTGTGAGATTTTAGTGAAGTCGCACTCATGTAACACTATGCAAAGTGCCTGAAAATAAGTGTTAAATAAATATTTGCTGGCATTAGTGATTTTCAGTGGTTTCTTTTTCTGAAGTGGGGAGTTGAGCCCTTCTTCATTCCGTCTTAGTCTGGAATCTCTGCTCAAGCCTGTTCACTTTGGGTGACCTTGCTGACCTTTGCAACGCTAGTGATGGCCTATCTTTCAGAATCACAGCAACATACAAGCCGCCACTGACAGATGCGTGGTGGTGCTGGAGTAGAATATTGCAAGTCCCATGGAGTGCTAAAACGACAAACCAATCTATATTGGAGAAGTATGGCCGAGGACTCCCTAGAGGCAAAGATGGCAAGACTTGGTCTTAAATATTTGGATATATTGTCAGGAGAGAGGAGTCTCAGGCAGAGGAAAAAGAGGAAGGCCCTTGGTGAGATGGATAGACACAGTGGCTGCGTCAGTGGGCTCAGGCACAGACCTCTGGAGTGCTCCCTTCTGTTGTGCACAAGGTCACTGTGGGTGGGAGCTAACTGGATGGTACCCAACAGCAACAAGCACAACAGCACGCATTTGTGGCAACACATTGGGGTGCTAACTGCAAACTGAGCGTTTCAAAAACAGGAGAGAGAGTCTTCTGTGACTCCGAAATCTTCTGTGATCAGTCCCTTCTGCCTCTCTAAACTCCTCTATCACTAGGTTCCTGCTATGTTGGCTTCAAGAAAACTCAGCTCTTTGCAACACAGAGACTTCTATCTGCAGATCCTTTTGCCTCTAAAAGGGGGCCTGCTGGCATAGTGATGGCTTGTTAGTCTGGGACCCTGGGAGAAAGGGAGCTTGTTCCACTCGCAGGCAGAGTGGTATGGAAATGCAGGAGGACAGTTCTCCCCATCCTGTGGAGCCGCTGTGCATCAGAATGGACTTGATAACAGTGAGGGGTTTGGGTTTTGTTTTGTTAGTAGTAGAAAAAGCAAAAATAATTTAATTTTTAAAAGAACCTAGATTTAGGGGCTGAGCACCCGTGGCCTAAGTGATTCAGTGAGGAACTGGTGCACGCAGGCTTGGCGGTTCAAATCCAGCAGCGGCTCTCAGGAGCAGCACTGGGTAGCTCCCACAACCACCAGAGGGCAGTGATGCTCAAAAAAAGGGGGGAAAAAGAATCTAGATTTATGTTGTTGACCTATTTTTTCAATATTTGGGGTGGTGGTGGTAATTTTTTGCCACAGTAACCTTTTACTTATTTGTATTAGTAATAGCGACACTAAAATTCTTAAAGAAACCAGAGAAGGAAAATTATTTTGACAGTTACCAAGTATCATTTCTTTAGAGACTGATGAAGGAAAAGAAGACAAAATTAAAGTCGCAGGTCTTCCTTGTGTCACCTATAATCTTTACTTGTTAAAGAAGTTTCTTTAAAATGGAACCCTTAACTCCAACAGAAATAGTGATATGATTGTGGCCAAGTTTTGGCATTTGTGTTGATTAACTAGAATATCTGTGATCCTTGGGATGTTCTGCATTTGTTTTTGAAAACAATCCCCCAACAGGCTTATTGTCTTCTACAATAAAGAAGGAAAGTGGCATGAGTTAAAAGTCCCAGAAACTGTGTTCTCAATATAAATATTCTGTTCTTATTATCACATATTAATTCACTCATACATACAAAAATATCTGTTGAGTACATATTGCTTGCCATCCATTGTGTTGCTCTCAAAAGCATGATAATGAACAAGGCAGACAAAGCTCTGTGCCCTATAGATTTTCGGATCTGAGGAAGAGGGAAATACAAATAACCACAATAAAAGGTATAAGCCTTTGGTTGGTTTAAATTAAAATCAAACTGAGCTATTCATTCCCAATTGTGAGACTAGTTGCATATTTATTTGTGAATAATGATTATAATAGCTATTAATTCATTCTTTGAATTCCCATAGGATTTTATCTGAATCTACATTTTTTAGTAAAATGCTACCTATAAACAAATAGACTTCAAGTTAGGAGGGCCAACTCCTGGAATTCTCCTAGGGCAGCCTGGAGATAGTCATAAAGGTCAGCTGACAGACCTAGAATTATGTATGTGGCTTTTCTCTTTCTTTTTTTATTCAATCTTTTATTTTCTTTTTGTTTGATCTCTGCCTTTTTCAGTTTGCATACTTATATATGATAGTCATGGGAAGCAAGCTAGAGAAGGAAGCAGTGGGACTGACAGTCCTGGAGGGACATGGGGGAGCAGGAGATGGGGAAAAGAGTGAGATGAGCAAACAACACCATCGATAGGGCAACAGCTAGGGAATGAAAATCAGGACAGAGAGAAGGACAGAGAGATCCTGGGAGTGTGGGAACAACAGCAGTCTAGCTGAGAGGCAGTAATAAGAAGTGGAAGAAGGGTGAGCATGATGGTGGGGCAGGAAGAAGGTCAAAGGAAACAGAAAAATGACCTAGGAAGCAAAACTATGGATAGAGGTATAGGCACATGTAAGTATACTAATTCATACAAATATAGGTATTGGCCTAGGTGCATATGACAACACACTGATGTAGTCAATGGGCTTTAGGTGTCTGCCATGCCCTCCCTCAATGCAAGAACACTTTGTTCTAACAAACTGGCATTCTGTGCTGCTCACCCTCCCTGCAGAATCCTCCCTGAAGACAAAATGGGTGCATAAGCAAATGTGGAGAAGAAAGCAGATGGTGCCTAGCTATCAAAAGATTAGTGTGTCTGGGGTCTTCAAGGCTGGAAGTTAAACAAGTGGTCATATAACAATGAAGCAATCAGCCCACATGGAAGAAACACACCAACCTTTGTGATCATGAGGCATCCTTGTGACCTGGTCACAGGAATCTGAAGACCCACAACAAACAAAGACACACACACCAAAAAAACATATTGCTGAGGATGAGGGTGGTCAGAGCAAAGACCCCAAACCCATCTGTGGACAAGGGGACATCCCATCACAGAAGGGTTACAGGAAAGGATAAGCCAACCAGGGCACAGTAAGGTTCCTTGAGGCTTCCTTCCCCCCCACTATCATGACCCTAGTCCTGCTTTTCACTGTGGGCTATACTGGAGCATGGGCACAGGAACAAGTAAGATACAAGAGCTCACAATGTATGAAATCAAGGAATAGGAATGGAAGTAGCAATACCAGGAGGGTAGGAGAAGGTAGGGAAAGGAAGGGAAGAAGGGGGAACTGATGGCAATGATCTACACTTAACCACTACCACCACAAGGGGGATGAGTAACAGAAACCATGGGGGAAAGGAGATAACAGTTGGTGTAAGATATGAAAGTAGTAATAATTTATCAATTATCCAGAGGTCACAAGGGTTGGTGAAGGGAATGAAAAGAAAAGATGATACCAAGGGCTCATTAGAAAGTAAATATCTAGAAAATAATGATGGCAGCATACGTACAAATATGTTTTGGTAAATTGATTATGGATTGTAATAGGAGCTCTAAGAGCCCCCAGTAAAGTGTTCTTTTAATTTAAAAAGCCCCCTACATTATATTCTAATCCCTTATGCATTTGTTTGCTCTCCCAGACACTAAGTTCTTTAGAAGGCTAGCAGGATGGGCTGGCTGTCTTTCTTGGCATCTTTCATAGAACATATCTATTGTGCTGCACTCAATAGATGCTGTTGGCGCTCTAGAGCAGGGTCGGAGAAGCTTCTAACTGCCAAGGGCATTTGAATAGTTACAGCATCATTCACAAGACATCCTGTCAAACATTTACTTTAACTCAAGCTTAAGAGGATGGCTCTGTGTCAGTGGCTACACACTGGGCTGCTGATAAGCAAGGTCAGCAGTTTGAAACCACCCACCACTTCTCAGGAGAAAGATGGGGTTTCCAACTCCCATAAAGAGGTCCTGTCTCTGAAACCCACAGTGGCAGTTCCACCATATCCTATAGGGTCCCTATGAGGCAGAAAAGGCTTGAGGGCAGCGAGTTGGGTTTTTAGGGCTGTGATGGCTGGAACGGCTTCTCTTTGGTGAGAGGCCATGTTAACTGTGAGTGACGAATTTGTCTTAAATGGCCCGTGGTGGGATGTTCCCCACTGTTTTGCTAGAGACTTACTTCCATGATCCTTTCCCCCAAATTTCTGAAGCATCTCATTTGGAATGTTTGCTTATTCTTGTTTACAGTGTTGGTGTTTTAGCTGCCACGAAGCAGGGCAGCTCTGGAAGCCTTCAGAGGTAACAGAATATACGCCATCTTCATAGTGCCTGAAAGGTTCAAGTCCAGAGGTGTTGGCGCTGGTGGTTGTCATTGAATGCTGTGGAATCCATTTTTAACTCACAGTTTATTTTGACTCTAAGTAAATTTCTCCATTGGATTTCCTCCCCACGCAGCCCAACTCCCTGCCATCAATTCATGCTGCAGATGCCTATCTCCCTGTGTTCCTGAGACGGTAAAGGTTGCCAGGAGTACAAAGTCCCTCCTGCATAGATGCTGCTGCTTTTGGGCTGCTGGCGATGCAAATCACAGCCCAGCCCATAAGGACTACACCAGAATTCCTCGCTTGTAATTTTTACTGAGGATGACTTCCAGGCTGTTCTCATGTGGGTGGGGAAAGGGGTATCTCTTGTTTGGTTTGAACTGCCGACTTTGTAGATAGACTCATAATCACTGATCATTAATCATTCTGTCACCAGGGCACCTAATGGGAATAGAAGAAACATAGCAAATAGCTAGCTGGCTTTCTCTTCTTTCATAGTTCTTATTGGCCACTCTCTGAAAATTGTATCCACAGCCGTCTTGTCTGGTAAAAGTTCAGCGCTGTTTGTAAGACTTTCAAAGTTTGCTCTGTGGAAGTCGGCCTTTAGTTGCTCTGTGCAATTAGTCATATGATCAGCACTTATTGGCATTCATTCTGTTATAGATGATAGAACTGACTTGATGACATCGCCACCATTAACATGAAGAACCCCCCTTTCTTTGTCTCCATGTATCACGAGAGGTAATATTTAAGTTGACTGACATCTCGTCTTTAAAAATCAAAATGTTACCTATGGGAAAGATACCACAGATAGCCAGTGCTGTGGCATGCATTCTGTGTCAAAGTCACTTCAAAAACTCTAAAGAACAGAACTGATTCTGTATAAAGTTCAGGGTGTTTTTTTTCCAATGGGAAAATAATCAGTGTTTACCCCCAAAAAGAGTCCCACAATTGAAGAACGTGGAGTCCTCACCGTAGCACACGAAGGCCTGGCGGCAAGAACGAAGCCGCCCTGCATGTGTGCGCCTGAGACCGTGTGCGGGGTTGCCGTGTGCGCTGGGGTGTAATTTAGTGAGCTGACAGGAGGAGTGAAGTATCTCCTCAATATCTGTGTTTGGCAGAAGAGATGAATGCATACATCAGGAAACAATGTTTAAGTGTTTTATTTCCTTATTTCAGCCTGTCAAACTGTCAGTGTAGTTAATGGCCACCAAGAGAGAGGGAGAGGGAGGAGGAGGAACAGAAAGAAACAAAGGTGCCGTGGGATGTGCACAGAAAGGAAGCAGGAACACATTTGCATGTTTCTGTGCCATGATGGTCAGTCTGACAGCAAAAAAAAAAAAAAAAAGACAACTCACTGTATTCATCTCCCTTCGAAAGCCAGATGTGCTGGATCCCTCTCTATCATCTGGGCCCCCACGCCTTCCTTTGTTATGCCTTAATAATTGCTGCAGTTCACTTTGATCTCTGCAATTGCTTTCACTGAAGTCTGGATTGATGGCTAATACTTAGGGGATTATTCTAGGGTACAATGGTAGTCGTTGCATCTTCCTTGTTTATTATCTTGTCTATATTGTTTAGGAAATCTGGTATGAATGCTACATGTCTAAAAATGCTCGCCCATCTTTCTTATGTAATATTTCTCTTTTCTTTTTTATTTTTTGAGTGTTTTAAAACCATTAGAAGATAAAGTGGGAACACATTCAGCCTATTACATTTTCTTTTCTAACGAATGCTCAAAATGAAATAACTACCCAAGAAATTTACTCTTAGAAGTACAGAACTTTAAAATTTCTAGAAGACTCTTTACACAGCCAAGAAATTTGCATTTTTAAAAGGGAGATATTTTTACTGCATTTTTTTAAAAAAAATATTGGAAGTAAGTTCGTTTTCTTCAAAACCAGAAATGCTTCTCTATCATTTTTGTCAGCATTACACTCTGAATTTAAAAATCTCAGAATTCACACTCCTGACAAGGAGGAGTATCAACTCAAAATGAATGACTTTGGGGGCTCCATAAATGGAAAGCATCTGATTAGATAAAACAATATTGATTTCAACATTCCAGATGAAAAGCCTTATCAGTGAATCCAGGCGAGCTGGCTAACAGAGTTGACCAGAGATCTGGCCAATTAGAAAATCCCCAGGAAGGGGAGGCTTTCAGGCATCCATGCTTTGGGGCCTCCCTTTGGATGGTCAGGCTGAACATCTTCGAGGAAGGGGGCCTGTTTGTGTGTGTACCAGCTATACCGGCAGACTCTCATCCCACCCGGGCTGGATTGGCTACTTTCTAATGTAAGTACTCATTGAGTAACCTTCAGGCAAATCATAAACACTTTGTATCACATTTTCAGCTCTCAAGTCTTGTGATTTCTTTGTATTGATGAGATTTTAAAAGTCTTAAAACTAAAACTAAAAAAGATGAATGCCCCACCCTGGCCCCTGCATACATTTTTAGAATTAGATTTTATTTCTTATTGAGATAATAGAAGAAAATAAAAAAAATTAGAAAAATAAAAAAATCCCTCTCACCCAAATTTGATGAGTTCTTGAGCAGAACTTCTTTCATGGAACTAATTGAGAAAAACTTAATCATGAAAATGAAAATCTGCCACTTATTTTCTCTATCAACAAAACTTGGATCTTTATCAATAGTTACATCTTAATAAATGGTACCATCACCGATCCTAGTGTTTTAACCAAAAGTCAACAGTCCCTCCTCCCATTTATCTTTGACGTTCTAGATTGATTTTACCCCCTAAAGTATTTATCAGTTACCAATCTGTACTGCCACCTGTCAAGACCTGCCATGCCACCATTCTTTGATTCTATAAAACTCCATATGAGAATCTTTCCATCTCTCTCTCTTCATTCTGTGCATTAGTAGATGTGCACAGCTTGACAGAGATTTTCTTTTCTTTTTATAAATCTTTTTATTGGAGCCTCTTTTAGCTCTTTTTTTCCCCTCCCCCTGCCTCTTTTAGCTCTTATAAGAATCCACACATCAATTGTATCAAGCAGATTTTTACATACGTTGCCATCAGTTTCAAAACATTTTTTCCTACTTGAGCCCTTGGTATCAGCTCTCTCTTTCCCCTCCCTTCCCCAACCTCCCTCCTCAAGAATCCTTGATAAATTCTAAATTATTATTATTTTCATGTCTTACGCTTTTTCTGTCTTCCTTCACCTACATTTCTGTTGTTCGTGCCCCTGGGAAGGTGAGAATGGTGGCAATATGTTGATCATTGTGATCGGTTCCCGCTTTTTCCACCTTCTCCCCCCACCTTCCCCCTGTCCTCACTGTATTGCTACTCTTATTATTGTTCTGGAGGGGGATTATCTGTCGTGGAGTCCCTGTGTCAAGAGCTTGTATCTGTACCAGTGTACATGCTCTGGTCTAACTGGATTTGTGAGGTAGAACTGGGTTCATGATAATGGAGGGGCATGAAAGAACTAGAGGAAGGTTGGATATGTTTCTTGGTGCTATCCTGCACCCTGGCTGACTTGTCCTTTCCTTATGACCCGTCTGTGAGGGATTGTCCAATTATCTACAGATGGGCTTTGGGTCTCCATTCCGTCAACCCTGTTCACTTATGATGTTGGTAAAAATTTTTGAACACCTGATCAATTCCCAGAAGAATAAACAAATCTATCTCAGAAGAAATACTGCCAGAATTCTCCTTATAAGAGAAAGTGGTGGAATCTACCTGATATAATTTGGACACACTTTCAGGACTATCTGAAGAAACACATGACACTTTGTAAAAGTATCATGTATTCAATATGCTCCTCTTGATACGTGCCTTCTGGTCCATTCTGTTCACATCAATATAATTGTTTGTTTGGGGTCTTTTGGTGCCTGATACCTGTTCTTTTCAACACCTTTTGATCACACAGACCAATGTGCTTCTTTCATTTGGGCTTTGCTGTTTCCCTGCGAGATGGCCGCTTGCTTAATTTTAACTCTTTTAGAACCCAGATGCTATATCTTCTAATAACTGGGCACCATCAGCTTACTTCACCACATTTGCTTATGCACCCATTTTGACTTCAGTGATTGTGTTAGGAAAGTGAGCCTCACAGAATACCAGGTTATTAGAACAAAGTCTTCTTGTGTTGAGGGAGGACTTGAGCAGAGGCCTAATGGCTGTGTTCACAGAGATTTTCAAAAGCCAATTATTCAATATCCTCCTGTTGAAATGTGCCTTCTGGTCCATTCTTACTGAAAACAGGGCTGTGCATAAAACAAGACCCTGCCCAGCTGTGCACCATCTCCACAATGATTATTCTGTTTGAACCCGTTGTTGCAGCCCTTGGGTTCTTCCATTTGTTCCATTAGTTTGCACCAATTCTCTATCATGTGTTTCTTCAGACAGTACTGAAAGTGTGTCCCAATTACATCAGGTAAATCCCACCACTTTCTCTTATAAGGAGAATTCTGGCAGTATTTATTTCTTCTGAGATAGATTTATTTATTCTTCTGGGAATCGATCTGGTGTTCAAAATTTTTTACCAACATCATAAGTGAAAGTCATAATTTCTTCTTGAGTCTTCCTTTCTCACTCTCCAGTTTTTCACACCTGTGAAAAGATTGAAATTAGGTTGAATTGGGTCAGGTTCACATATGTCATCAAGGTACCATCTTTGCTTTATAACTTTCAAAGTTTTTTAATAGCATATTTTCCTAGTCAGCTACCTTTTTTGATTTCTTGACAATTGGCATTGATTGTGATTCAAAAGAAAATTAAATCCTTGACTACTTCAAGTACTTTGTTTTCCATTTATTATGATCTTGCTTGCTGATATGTTTAATCACAAATCTTCCCTACCTTATTAATGCCCTTACCTTGTGCTTAAGATTAAGTGTGAAAACTGTACCAGCTTCATTAGGTTTCACATGATTTTCTATTCTGTTCTTCTTTCTCATATTTCTATATTTTAGGCATATTTCAATTTTCTCTTCCTTTTACCTACAAAGTTCATTACCTCCTTCTCATTCTTCCCAACCTTGCTTAAGTGATGCTTCCTCTGGAGTCATCCTTTTTGATGTACCAGGTATGATTGGTTCTTTTACCCTCTTATAGAATACCTTGCACTTGTCTTCATTTTTTTTCTCACAGTTTTATGATTTTATAGTACTATAATGTGTTTTGCTATTTTTAATATAGGCCACAAATCTATAAACTTGAAAAGGAGCAAGACCTTGAATCTCTTCTTCCTCAGTCATTCCCCATTTCCTCAAATAACTTTTCATATCTATTGTTGCTGTTCCTCCGTACCATTGAGTCAACTCAGTCTTGCAGCATCCAAGGTGCAGCAGAAGGAAACACTGCCTGGACACATGCCATCCTTATACTTGTTGTAATGGATTGATTTCATTATTGTAGCCCCTGTATCAATCCACTTGACCAAGGGCCTTGCTCCTTTTCCCTCACCCTTTATACTTTACCCAGTATAATGTCCTGCCAAAAGAGCAAACAGGTGTGTCTTGGAAGAATTAAAGCCAGAAGGCATCTTACAAGTGAGGATGGAAAGACTTTGTCTCTTGTGTTTTTGGACATGTTGTCAGGAGAGACCAGACCCTGCGAAATGACATCGTGTTTGGTAAAGCTATGAGGGCAGTGAAAAAGAGGAAGATCCTCACCTGGATGCATTAACACAGTGGCTGCAACTGTAGACGGAAACATAGCAACAGTTCTTAGGGTGGCCACAGGACAGGCACCATTGCAGTCTGTGTACATAGGGTCACTTCAAGTCCGAGCCAACTCAGAGACGCTTCAACGTCAAGAGCATGAATGTCATTTTTCAGGGATTACTCTTTTCTGGTAACATGCATAGAGATCCTGAGATGAAGTCTAGTAATATGCAGTACGTTCTTAAGAAATATTTGTTGAGAGAAAGAATAGTTTAACAGATGGAAGAAATATATTCCATTTCTGCAAAGAACCCTTCCTGACACATGTGTTCTTTTCTAGTCTCTATCATATCTGTAAAAGATGATTTTCCTATCTTTGCTCCATCCCACAGGAAAAGATGTTGATCTCCAAACCAATTCCCTATTTTGCATTCTTTGTGCCAACAGTGTCTAATCCCCCGGCTTCCACCTTTTCTGTGCTTCTCTTAGGTTAAGAAGGGTGTCAAAGCAATGTTCTAGCCTCGTGGGTGCTCTGCTGTGACAAAGTTTAACATTTTATTTCACTACAAGGAATGTGGGTAGAAAAGATTTAACCTCTAAATGTTCTTTACCCTAAATAGCTCCGCTTTCTGGGCTTTCTCACCTGTTATTAAAAAGATTGCTGGCCAGAGCCTCAATAAAATTATTTATAAAATTCTTAAATAAAAAGATGGCTCATTTAGGGTACATGATCTCATATCTGAACAAGAAAAACAAGGAATCTGATACCTTGCATAGAAACAGTATATTAACATTGTTTGGGAGCAATTGGGCCTGTTTTAAGGTATGAGGTATAGGGTTTAGCCAACGCAGGGCATTTAGAGAGAGGAAGATGGTGATGAAACCATGGGGAACATGACAGCAAAGCCCTGTCAAGTTAATACATGGGCAGATGGAAGACTAACTCTAAGAGTAGATGCTTCTAAAATCTTTTTAATACTGTGACTCTATGTGCCCCTTTACTCTTTTCTTGAAGCTTCCTTTGCAGTTCATTATTTAGTTCATTGCATCCTTCAATATTGCAACTGGGGTACTTTATTTTTTTCTACAGTTCTTTGAGCTTGATAAATACCAAATATTTCCTTCCTTTTGTCTTCCTCACTCCAAGTCTTTGTACATTTCATTAAAATAATTTGCTTTGTCTTTTTGAGAAGCCCCTTGCAAAAAATTCTGTTCAATTCATTGACTTCAACATTTCCTTAGGTACTCGTCAGGATTAAGCTTCAGTCTCTTTTTCCTTCTCTTTTTAATGACCTTGTCATTCTTCTTATATGATATTCTTGATACCTTTCCATCTTTCAATAGTCTTCGGTCATTAGTTTTCCTTGTGTTGCACCTATTCTGCCAAGGGTGTCTAAATTCAGGTGGGATATACTTAAGGTTATATTTTGGTTTCTGTGTACTCCTTTTAATTCTCCATAATTAATTTGGACCTGCCTTTGAGTAAAGGGTGGTCTGTAGTGTAGGAAGCCCCTGGTTTTGGCCTGACTGGTGATTTTTGAAATTCTTTGACATCTCCTTCCAGAGATTAATTTGATTCCCATGCATTCCATTGAGTGAGATTCACATGCATATAATTTCTGTTTATGTTTATATATTGGTGTGTACTCATTTAAATATGTATATGTACATTAAGCTGTATATACACATATTTCTCATAGTATTTTCTATAATTATGTGAGAAGAATTTGTAGTTCTTCTTATTTACTAAGAGGAAGAAATAGTAACAAAATAGCAACGTAAGTAGCTTGATTAGGGTTTGCTGTTCATTCATTCTCATTCACCATTGCAAGGCAACCCACTCAGTGGTGTTGAGGGTGGAACAAAGGGTGTGACTTCTTTACTTAAAGATGATTAAACAGTCTCATTCAACAGGCAGCTCTCTTTCCTTAAGTCAGCAGCTTCCCCTTTCACGGTGCCTTTAGACTATTTTGCAAAGTAGAAAGAGCTGTGATTTTAATGTAGCTATTATAGTCAGGCATTAATGACCTGGATCATCGAAGATAACCATGGCAACAGGTGAGAAATCAAAGATAGTTAATTTAATTGCCACCGAAAGAAAATAAGTGCAAATAATCTATAATTCTTCATTTCCAATATGTACATGTTATTTTCTTAGTACATTAATTACCCAATAGTTAGACTGAAATTATCTAGTTGTTGCTTCATGACTCCCTATTGTATTCATGTAATGGTTTTCACTCAAATAACTAATCATTATAATTTCTTACCTCAGCAGTTTAGGGTGCTGCAAACTGGGTAACATTTTCAATGAGTTGATCGCAATTTTTAATAAAAATAAAAATGATATTTTAAATGTAATGGAAAGAAATTATGACATTATTTCAATTCAGTGAGCAAAAGACCCCTCCAGTTCAGTGACTTTCTTCAAACTGTTATGGTCAGGTACTGATTGTTAGTTTGAAAGATTTCAGAATGTCTTCCCATTTCTTAATGTTTTTTTCTCCGACGGGCATTTGAAATGCTCCTAAAGAACTCTATCCAGAAGTAAAGAGCAAATTGATGACATTAGGCATACAGTGAGCATCACTGGTGTGGTTTCAATTGTGTGTGTGTGTATATACATTTGTGTCTCTTTTGTACACGGCTTTTTCTAAGCTTGAGGATAGACTGGTGGTTAAAACAGGGAGGAAAGAACAAATGATAAAGTGAGAAATCATGACTAATTAACATGTTTGTATTACTTTTGCTCTAGAAGTCAGTTACTATAGAGAATGTAAATTTCATAGCTGCACATTAGATCTTGTCGTAAAACAAATGAACTGTAAATCTACAGTGGGGGTATGCGTTGGGCTACTGGCTGGAAAGCCAGCAGTTTGGAGCCACTAGCCTTTCCCAGGAGACAGATGAGGATTTCCTATAAAGAGTTACAGTCTCAGAAACCGAAGAGGCAGGGCATTTTATCCTATCCTAGAGGGCTGCTGTGAGGCACAATTGACCTGATGGCAGTGAGTTATTTGTTTTGTAATCTTGTCCCCGATTACGATCCTTTTCTCTCTACCTTTTCTTCCAAATCATTTTATTGGGGGATCATACAACTTTTATCACAATCCATGCATACATCTGTTGTGTTAAGCACATTTTTACATTTGTTGTCATCATTTTCCAAATATTTTCTTATTTATTTGAGTCCTTGTTATCAGCGCCTCTATTTTCCCCTTCCTCCCCCACCTTTCCTCCCTCATGAACTTGATAATTTATGAATTACTATTTCCCCATGTCCTGCACTGTCCAATGTCTCCCCTTGTAAGAAAATTTCATGGAATACTTTTGGTTTCAGGTTTTAAAGATTATCTCCTGACAATTGGTTCATGGGCTTATTTAGTTTTCATTGATTATGTTTTTCTATGCTAGTTGCAGATGAAACCAAAACCAGCTCATAAATAATGTATTGCATCTCTTAGATGGATATTGCAATTCTTGTTGCATTCTTTAAAAAATATTTATATGGCTGTGCCCCGGTGGCGTAGTGGTTGTGCACGGGACTGTGGCCCACTGGGTTGGAGGTTCAAATCCAGCAGCAAGACTGGGCCTCCTACTCTCATCACCAGAGAGAAGCGATGCCCCCCCCAAAAAATATTTATATGATAAAATGAATAAATTAACAAAAATAAATTCTAAAAAATATAAATTATATGGCAGAAGGAAACTGGGGCGAGGGGTGGAAATCTTTTCTCTGAGATATGACCATAACACCAACTCTGCCAGACTTATGGGAAAAAGCTTTACAAGGACCATAGCAAGCCTGCAGAATAGAGTAGAATGTCCTCCTTTGGGTTTCTGAGGCTGTACATTTTTACAGGAGCAAAAAGCCTTATGGTTCTCCCATAGAGCCACTGGTGGATTCAAACTGTAGACCATGGGGTTATTAGCTCACCACCAGGAATCCTCTACAAGCATTCAAAATAACTCAGACTCAGCCCCATTGAGTCCATTCTGGCTCTTATAAACCCTGTAGAGAAACCCACCAACCTCTGTGGGTTTCCTAGACTGTAACTCTTTAAGGGAATACCATGTCTCATATTTCTCCTATCGAGAGACTGGTGAATTAGAACAGTTGAAGGTGAGGTGAGCAGCCCAGTGCGTAACCACTGCACCATAAAGGGTCCCCTTCTACAGGCACGGGGATCTATGTATAGAAGGCCGTGGGTTGAGACAGAGCTGGGCTTGTTGGACTTAAAGAGAAGTCATTGTTACATGGAAGCCAATGTGGCAGGGGTGTAATAGCAGGTAATGAGCTTAGAAGAGGTAGAAGGGGGCGATCATAGAAGGACTAGTAGGCACAGAAAAAAAGTTGACAGCATTTCCATCGTTCCATGTTTTCAAAGGACCTTTTATACCTCAGAAGATCACAAACTCATAGAATATCCATTTTTGTTTCTAAAATAGAAGTTGGGCCAATTGTCGTGACTCAAGCACCCTTTATTGCTCAAAGACTTGTTTAAAGACCTATTCAGGAAATGACGTGCTAACTTGCTTGGTTCTCATTTTTATTTATGAACTATATTATCTCTGAAAGGGTTGCAATCTGAAAGTATTTCCCTTTGTGCCTGTCTGCCTTAGTAAAGTACCAGGGAACCACTACTTAAAACACTGCATTCATTTTGTACTTGAAAGTACTTCAAAGGGTCTCTGGAAGTTTTCTGGGGCCAGGTCAGCTCATCAATCCTCACTCTAGTGATTTCAGAGACTCCCAAGGCCCTAGTTTAAGCAATTAGTATGGCTAACTTTGCTGAAAACTGTCTAGCACTGTACTTAGCTATGTCACTTCATGACAAATCATTTAATACTATACTCATGTGCTAGAGTTTTTAATGTACAGAATTTAAAAGTTTATCAAAATGGCAGCTGCCACAATTTAAAAGCATTCTCTTAAGTAAATTTTCCAAAAAGCAGAAGTTGCTAAATTTAAAATATGTGTTTTTATTATTAACTACCTCTTACACTTGGATTTAAAAAAATGAACACTCATTATTTAAAGGATGGATCATAGTGGAAGAGATTTATGCCCTTGTAATATGATTAATATATTTATGCTATATTCTGTGTCATATATTTTTTCCATCTCTACAAGATCCAGAAAAATGTCTCTACTTTAGGAGATTGTCACTAATATAAATTCACTACTTCTCCCCTTCTCTTCTGGTCTCCTTCTCCTCTGGCATTTGCCTTAGATTTTCAATGATCTGAAAGGATTCTAGAGGTTTCCCAAAATGTATCAGTGATGTCCATTCCCTCATCTTTAAATAGAGGAACTTTAATCTGGAAGACTAGAAACTTGATTTTGAAGGAAAAAACCCTATATTTGCAATGTGACAAAGTGTCCTTTTAAAATCAAAGTTGATGATGTGAAAGTGTATTTAGACCCGACAATCATGGACAGCATTAAGGATTTCCTGAAATAAATGAGAATGATCCTTTCTGGGGTTCATTGGTGAACACTGAAAGTGCAGTACTAAAATAAAAGTAATAAGAGTATTTTAAGAGTGTTAGACAAGTATCTAAGTCTTGTGAACAATCCCTAATTTAAGCCAGCAGTATCTAAGTGTTATAAATTCATATTTGAGTCACTTCTAGTAATGCCTTCAATGAAATAGAGATAAGCTTCACAGTTTATCCACATGTAATTTAAGAATCTTAAGTATTTCAACAGAAATAGCAGAGAAGAAAACATTAAATATTGTAAAGTCTTCTTAGATCCTAGGATGACTGGTCAAGTATAGCAATTTTAATTTGTCCAAAATTATCAGTATTCATTTTTTGCTTTTTCTTTTGGGGATCTTACTATCCAGAGGCTTCTTATTTAAACTGCTCCTACTAATCATGGAGATTTGGTGGTATTGTGGATGACATGTTAGCCTGCTAACCTACAAGGCCAGCAGTTTGAGCCTCCTAGCCACTTTAAAGGAATACAGTGAGGCTGTCTGTTCCTGTAAATATTTGCAGTCTTTGAAACCCACCTGGGCAGTTCTACACTGTCCTACCTTTACTGAGTTGGAATGGATTCAATGGCAGTGAGGTGTGTGTGTGTGTGTGTGTGTGTGTGTGTTTTACATTA
Organism: Nesogale talazaci; assembly: GCA_004026705.1. Classification (NCBI taxonomy): domain Eukaryota; kingdom Metazoa; phylum Chordata; class Mammalia; order Afrosoricida; family Tenrecidae; genus Nesogale; species Nesogale talazaci. Next base: position 180,129 of record PVJH01001275.1, on the reverse strand, counting down.
ACAATCTATATAATCAGTAAGTGCGATGAGAATGTAAAAACTGATCCTCTAAAGGAGATCTTCAATAGCATGGTATCTCCAACTCTAATATGAAACAATAGAGTAAGAAATTGCTTAGGTTTACTGAAAGAACAAAAACTTTGTATTATCCAGAAGTGCTTAAAAAGAAAGGCCTGGAGATCTATTTCCACAAATCCTGCCACTGCAAATGCTGTGAAACACATGTCTACTGTGACACACATGAAGCTGTCGTTAGCCCAAACCAACTGAAGAAGAAGGTATGCATTTTGAACTTGAGCAGGTCCTTTCCATGTGTGTAGACAGAGTACTGAAGTTGTGGTCACCTGAAGTCTTATGAAGTGAAATTTTTGAGATTTCCAATTTTGACTGGTTGTGAATTTCGACGTCTGCTCCATGGGATAGCTTTTTCCATTCTGAAATAGGATCCATTTTGCATTAAGCAAACACTTTGTTTATGGCCAGTTTCACTTCTGATGCTGTCTCTCCCCTCACACCACCATTCATTTTCAGGACTGTGACCACTCCAGTTTGAGAAGATGGTTCGGCAGGTCAACATAGAATCTTTTCTTGACTATTAGCATGTAATCAGACTGAGTAAATAGGAATATCTTTAATCATTGAAAGACCCCCACACCATATGGTATGTGTACACATTCCTTTGTCTGATTTTGATGGGCTCTATAAGCAGCCCAGCTTTCCTTTTCACAAGTATCACTGGGGGCCCAGATGGTTCCATTTTCTGATAAGAGTACATTTTCTATAATAACCTGTGTGCTTGGGTGCAAAATCAACATCCTCCAAGTTTTGCTTTTAAAGTCCAAGCCTTTGTTTTCTATTTCCGTCTGTAGCCTTTTTGACCTTTGTCAAAAGTATTTTTCAGTTACTCAAAATACATGAGTGTTCTCAAAGAAAAGGAAGAAAAAAAAATGACCTCCCAAGCACATTTCTTCCAGTCGGCAAGCTCTGCTGAGTATAAGAAGTATAGAAGCATAGGTACCTAGCCAATGAGAACTGCAGGCTTTCTTGAATGTTTGCAAGCTCAAGACTTTTTAGTCTGCAGAGGCCAGAGACTTGGCTTTGCACAATGGCCAGATAGTGGTACTGCCGTCATTTGACTTTCTGTCCTAATCTCCAGTTTGGAGCCCTGGCCTGGTGTTATTCAGAGGGAACAGTATCAGTAAGTCACTTTAGGCCAGAATCACTCCCTCATTTGATTTTCTTCTGTTTCAATAACTCAACTACAAGTGGCCAAGTAGCAGTAAGAACAAGTAGTCCAAAGGATAGGACCCTGAAAGGGGACGACTGTAAAGGTGGTGCAGTGGTTCAACAATGTTGGGCCATATTAGACATTCAGAAACTCAGACTCACAGTGGGCAGTTCTGCCCTGACCTATGAGGTCACTAGGAATCAAAATTGACTTATGGGAGTGAATTTTTTTTCTTTTTCTTCACTTGGATTTTTAGCTGATTTTGATTTCTTTGATATGTGTGACAATTTACTCATTCTTGACTCCCCAAATGCTAAACACCATCCACAATTTAAATACATAATAACATTTTTACCAACAAGATCAAATTAACAATCTATATAATTTATAGCTGGCTTTCTGAATATAAGGTTGCTTATTCCTTACCCCTCTCATTTAATTCTTTCTCTGCTGTTTACTTAATTTCAGACTCTCCATCCTTAAATTAGCAGTAACTGCTTACCTACAGAGCAACTTGATTCTTGTAAGGCCATTAATTAATTCAGTAATTATTTATTAAGTACCAGTATCTGCTCTGAATTTGTGATGCCTGTGAGATTTGACAGATGACCGAGTAAGACCAAATCTAGCACAACCAAAGTTGAGAACAGATTATAGAAATATTTGGTGCTTAGCTGTTCCTACTCAATTCTAGTACTGTGTACATTCTAGAACCCCACCCTTGTGACTTTTTCTATTTCAAGACTGTCTGAGTCTGAGAGTTCTCTTTTTTAAATCACCAATTTAAAAAAATAGAGGTGTCTATATCACCAGTTGCCTTAAGCTAACTTCAATTCACAGTGACCATAAGTGTGTCAGAATAAAACTGTGCTCCATAGAATTTTCAGTGACTGATTTTTTTAGAAAAGATCACCAGGGATTTCTTTCAAGGTAGACTCAAGCCACCACACATTTGGTTAGCAATTGAACATGTTACATATGTGAACCATCCAGAGATTGACAGCAAAAAAATGTTTTTCTTGGTGTCTTGGGTTTTAGGCCTGCTCCTGGGATTATTTGGGAACACTGATTTAGAAAATTGCATTCAATAGGCCCTATCAGCTCTAGTTTCCTAGGTAGTGTGTTCCAGTATATCTTCATCTATCAAGTTAATTTATTGATTTTGATTCATCATCCTAGTTTTAAATATGAGAAGAATTCATAAATTACAGATGAAATAAAGAAGGTAAGAAACATTTGAAAATGAATTAACTATTAAGAAATTCCCAAGGGAATCTATATACAGACTCATGGTCGCTAGTTGTTTACACATTGAGCTGACAATTATAAGGTCAGTGGTTTGAACACAATAGTGACTCAGCAACCTTTAAAATATCTTAAAGGCTTGAGTAAACAATCAGCCATCCAGCTCAGAAGCAACGAAACCCACATGGAAGAAACACAACAGCCTGTGTGCCCACGAGGTGTCCAAGAGATCCGGTATCAGTCATTAAAGAATTAAAATTATATCATTATAAATGAAGGGGAGTACAGATTGGGGACCCAAATCCCATCAATAAGTCAAGCGACACCCTCTTACAGAGGGGTTGCAGGGAGGAGATGAGCCAGTTAATATACAGTGTAGTAACAATGAAATGTGCAACTTTCCTCTAGTTCTCAAATGCTTCCTCTCACCCACTATCATAATCTCAATTCTACCAGACAAGTCCAGCTAGATCAAGAGATGTACACTGGAGTCAGAAACATGGAAATTTAAGATAGATGTTCCCTCTGGACTAGTGGTGGGCGTGGTGATACTGGGAGCATCGATGGAGGATGGTGGAATAGAAAGGGGGAACCAGTTTCAGGAATCTACACATAACCTCCTCTCTGGGGTACGGACAACAGGAAAGTGGGTGAAGAGATACATTGGACAGTGTACGATATGAAAAAGTAATAGCAATTTGTAAATTACTAGGGGTTCCTGGGAGAGGGGGTGGTGGGAGGGAAGGGAAATATGGGGAGCTGGTACTGAGGGCTTAAGTGCAGAGATGTTTTGAGAGTGATGATGGCAATAAGTATGCAAATGTGGTCTGCATACAATTGATGTATGTATGGATCATGATCAGAGTTGTTTGAGCCCCCAATAAAATGATTTATAAAAAATAGGGGGAAAGAGGAGCTTATATCAAGGACTCAAGTAAAAAATATTTGGAAATGAATGTGGCAACATGTGTACAAATATGTTTGATTCTAGTGTTGTATTGAATGCTATAAGAGCTGTAAGAGCCCCCAATAAAATCATTGAATAAAAATATTTAAAGGTTTGGAAACCCAAGGTGCTTTCTTAAAGTGCTATAATTAGTGAGACCCAATTAAATGGCAGCAGGTTTTTCTTTTTGGTATGGGAGGCTGTGCAACATTAACAGAGACTACAGGATAGATATTGCAGAGACAAAATACAGGTTGAGAAGAGTGAAGAATAATAATAATAAAAAGAAAATCATATATATGGAAGGTATAAGAACAATATAGTGCATCAAAAATGTAAGAATTCATAGCCATTTTTATAAATATTCTGAAGATCTAAAATTTTTCTTCTTCAAATAATAAACTGAGCATTTCAGAATGTATTTCAATATGTAGAAGTCAATTGATAATTCATGTAAATGTTTCAGAAGTGAGGTTAACTACAAGCTTCTTTATAAGAATCATTCTGACTTCTGAGAGTTTCTGTGCACAGCTGGATAAGTTGTGCCACCTTATAATAAGACTGGCATGTTAATTTTTATAAAAGAGCTTGAATACTAGCAGACCCATTTTGAGTTTCAGAACATTTGGCTCTATATTTGATTGTATTAAACTCACTACCAGTAAGCCAGTTACTTCTCATAATGACCCTATAGGATGGAATAGAAATCCTCCTGTGGATATTTGAGACAACTTTTTTGGCACTGCATCCACAGATTATCTGAGTCAGTAGTTCAATCGGATCAAGAAGAGTTGTACAGTCATTACCACACAATGTGAGGGCATTATCTTCTTCCTGGTACTCATTGTTATTTGTATAGTTATTTATCTTAATTGTGGCAAAAATATACACAACCCAGCATTCTCCACCCACTCAACGATCCCTACCCATATAATTCAGTGTCCTGGATTACACTCTTAATGTTGGCCATCGTGCTTCATAGAATATTTTTTGTATTGGTGGTCTTGTTTTGTGAATTCTTTTAAAATTAAAAATTATTTTAATTTTTTCCTTGTCTTGAAATACTTTATTCCTCAATTATACTTGAGTGATATTTTTTTCTGGGTACAAGACTCTAGGTTGACAGCTGTTTTGTTTTGTTTTCCCCTTTCAGGCCTCTGTGTAAAGCACTCCATTGTTTTCTTGCCTGCATGGTTTCTGCTGGGAAATCTCAAAGTATTCTAATTGCTGACCATTTTATGTAATTGTTCCTTTTCCTCTAGCAGCTCATAGTACTTGTCATGGATGTTAGACATCTTAACAACAATATGTTGAGGAGTTTTCCTTTGGTTTTTCTCCTGATTGGGGTTCTTTCAGCTTCCTAAATAATCACCTTTCTAATGTTTAGGCAATAAGGAAACTTTTCTTGCAGCAATTCTTGGACTTTTCACTGTGTGGATATTTTTATTTCTTCCACTTCTGGGATACCTATGTAACAGATTGCTTCTCTTAATTGTGTTATTTCTTTGATTCTATTTCTATGTTCTTGTATAGTATTGTGTCTTTCTGTTACTGCTTGATTTTTATGTTTCTGTTTGGTGTTTTCCTTGTAAGGGCTGTTGTGAGGTTTCTGGCTTCTCAAATTTCTTTCACTTTTTTTTCATCTGTTGTATAAGTTCAATCATCATTCTTTTAAATACTTTTTCTGGTAGTTCCATAGTCTGCTCAATTTCAGGTATTTCATTTCAGTCCGATTGCTGCTTCATTATTTATATATCATTACCTTGCTTCAGTGTGTGTCTGTATATGTGTGTGTACTGCTATATCCTGTTGTTTCCTTGACATCTTTGTGTAGCTAGTAGGAATGGTAGAAAGGTGAGGTTATGTAGTAGTTAACTCAGTAAACTGATGCAGTCGAGGGGTGCATGACAGACAATTTATAGTACTTTGGGGAGAGTATCACAGTGTTTGGAGTGGAATCAAACAATTGTCAGTGGAGGGGCAAAAGAGGCAAAAGGAAGCAAAAAGGGGAGGGACGAAGTAATGTGAATTGGTAGGTTAAAAGAAAGGAAATTAGACCCTTCACTCCACCTTCCACCACCCAAAAATCCTTGTACTGCAAAGTGTGGGGTTCACTATTTTCAGATGATGGAACTGACCAAGTGGATGGGAGATTGTGGTCTCTCCTGCCATCTACTTAGGTGGGTGAGTGGGGTGGGATGGAGTAAAAGCCTGCTCAGAGAAATGGGTAATATATTTGAGAGAAATATATGTTTCTATTATATATGTCCATATACATATACACATATTTATACACATATGCACATATTTATACATATATTCTATATATACACACATATAGTGTCAGGTTTTATGAGGATGAAAAGGAGACAAAAAGTATTGCAAGAAAATAAAGAGGGGAAAAGATAGATAAAATGGGGCTGAGCCCTGGTGGCGTAGTGGTTGTGCGCGGGACTGTGGCCCACTGGGATGGAGGTTCAATTCCAGCTCCACAGGAGCAAAGGCTGGGCCTCCTACTCCCACCACCAGAGGGCAGTGATATCTAAAATTAAAAAAGATAAAATGGCTGTGAGTACATGTTTGCATATTTAATAAAGGCCAACAAACAAAATTATTAAAAATAAAAATAGAGAGAGACAATAATGCTAAAGTAATAATATGTGCTTGTGCTATAATCTTTGCCTAGGAGCTTTGTCTCTGATGTATATGCTCACTTGTGGATTGGTGACATGTTGAGGGACCAGAAAACAACCAAAGTAAATTGAAAGTAAAAAAGAAAAGAAATAATTTTTTTCTTTATTTTTTATCCTTACTTATGGCAATACCTTCCTAATAGGCGGGGTCTATCAGAAGACCGTGCTGCTCTTTCATTTGAAAACATTTATGTCTACCTATCTTGTGGTCAGAAAGTATTTGATAGCCCATGCCGTGGCCCCTCTTCCCTGGTCTCTGAGGAATCTCTTCTCTGTGTGCTACATGGTTGCCAGGGTGCTCCTGTTTCCCATATTTAATAATTTTGTCAATGTTCAATGAAGCTAGTTTTTCATTTAGGAAAGTTGTAATTCTTTCTGAGAAAAGAAAGTCTCTGTTTTCTCCAGGGATAGACGTGCTGACCTTGTGGTTAATAGTCAAACACATAACTGCTGTACCACCAAGGCACCTTGTTTATTGTACACTTACTCTGTAGTGGACCCCTTTTTAACATAGCACATTGGAAGTTTGGGCTGTTTAGTTCCTGATAAAGATTAAGTGGTACAGGGCTGAGCCTCGGTGGCGTAAGTGTTTGAGTGTGGGACTGCAGCCCGCGGGCTTGGCAGTTCAAAACCAGCGGCGGCTCTCAGGAGCAGCACTGGGTAGCGCCCATGACCACCAGAGGCATTGATGGCCCCCCCCCCCCCACCAAAAAAAAAAGGATTAAGTGGTACTTGGGGAAAATTCCAAGTTCATGTAATAAACACTGTTCATATATATATATATAAATATGTATATGTATATGGATCACAGGACACTATGTGAAGGATACTGTGACCTAAATATTTAGTACAACACAAACTACTTTAAATAACACCAGTGTGCATTTTCTCTGTCTAGCTAGCATTACATTAAGATATCCAAGCTTTTTATTAGGTGCTCAGAGTGAAGAGTAGTGTATGCCGTATGTTTTGAATCTCAAAAACTAGAACTGATAGAAGAAAACTTCTGCCAGTTTTTGATCCAGTTGTCAAACATACTCAGAAACAGATCTAACTTGCAAGGCACCAAAATGTGTTTGTCAGCATAATCTATGTATCCATTTGTAATACTGCAATGTAGTGAATTCACTAATATGGCCCCTAACCAGGCTCTTTGATTCTCCCACAAAATGATAGCGTGGTCCTATGTGAATAAGATGCATAGCATCCTAAGGTATTGACTGTCAGCTTTATGATCATGCTGGACTTAATTTCTGTGAATTCAGAAAACAGCTGGCCTATATCTGTATGAAATGACGGTCAAGAATCTCATTAGCATCAACTACAACCAGAGTAGGGCCTGAATGTGCATCAAACCATCGAATGCTGATATGTAACTTCCAGAGGAAGCTGAAGAAAATTAAAACAAGTCTATGAGAGGCAAATAGCACCTCAAGTTTTCCCCCTGTAAATTAAAAAAAAAACTCAAGAACAGATTAGATGAATTGAATGCTGATGACAGAAGACCTGATGAGCTGTGAGGCAGACAAAAGGTGACCGAAAAGGCAAGGGAGGAAATATTCAAGTTATATCAGAAGGGACTTTGAAACTTGCTCTAAATCATAGAGTTGTTAAAGCAGATGGAAAAACGATGAACCAAATAGCTGAATAGAAAATTTCAGAGGTCAGTTCAAGAAGACAAAGCCAAATATTAAAGTGAAGAGTGTAAAAACTTATACTTAGAAAACCTAAAGGTAAGAGCACATTCAGCATGTTTTAAACTGAAAGAACTGAAGAAAAATCCAAACCTTGAGTTGTAATCTTCCATGGTTCTAGGGGCAATGTACTGAATTAAGCTTGGAGCACAAAGCACAGTGTCACTGTGCCAGAAACAACTAGTTAACATAGCAATCTTTATAGACGTAACAAACAAGTAAGTATCAATGTGCTGAAGGATGCCGTTCATATATGCACTGAAAGCATTAGCCCAAAACTAGCTTCCAGAAATTGATGAAATACCAATTGAAATGTTTCCTTTTTTTCCTTTGATTAAAAAAATCATTTTATTGGGGACTCATACAATTCTTATCCAAATCCATACATCCATCCATTGTATGCAAAGCACATTTGTACATTTGTTGCCATCATCATTCTCAAAACATTCTCATTCTACTTAAGCCCTTGGTATTAGCTCCTCCTTTTCCCACTCCCTCCCCACTCCCCTCTTCCTCATGAGCCCTTAATAATTTATAAATTTCTATTATTTTGTCATATCATACCCTGTCCAATGTCTCCCTTTGCCTACTTCCCTGTTGTCTGTACCCCAGGGAGAAGGTTATATGTAGATCCTTATAATTGGTTACCTCTTTGTACTTCCTTCACCCTCCCTGTATCACTGCTCTCACCACTGATCCTAAAGGGATCAGCTGTCCTATATTCCCAATGTTTCCGGTTCCTATCTCAACTGGTGTATATCCTTGGGTCTAACAGGATTTGTAAGATAGAATTGGGAATCGTGATAATGGGGTGGCAAGGGAGCATTTAGGAATGAGAGAAAAATTTTATGTTTCATTGTTCTTGCATTGAGGAAGTACTTGAGTGGAGGCTCAATGTCCATCTGCTGCCTTAATGCTAACCCTATAAATATAGGCACATACTTTTCCCAACATCATATATAAATATATTTACCTATGTTCGTGTCTGTATTTAGACCTTTGTAAATGCCCTTTGCCTCCCAGTTCTTTCTTCTATGTCCTTTTACTTTCCTCTTGTGTCATTATCCTGTTCATCCTTTATTTGGGTTTCAGAAATTTCTCTCTGTTACATTATTCTTGATCAATTCCTATCAGGCCTCTTACACTCACCTTGTCACTGATTTTGGATCAACTTGTTGTTCCCTTTTCCCTAGATGATAAACACCTAAATGAAGTGTTGGAAGCACTCTTTTGTGCCAGGATATTAGAAAGACAGCTACTTGGCCGACTAACTGGAAGAGACTATATTTGTACCCATTACAAAGAAAGCTGACCCAATAGAATGCTCAAACTGTAGAATAATATTATTGATAATAAATGTTAATAAAATGTTGATGAAAATCATCCAGCAATGATTGAAGTACTATACTATGTTGATAGAAAGCTTTCAGAGATTCAGGATGGATTCAGAAGGAGGCGTGAAACAAGGGCTCTCTTGCTGATTGTCAGATAAAATTGGCTGAAAGCAGAGAATATCAGAAAGATGTAACTTGTGTTTAATAGACTATGCTATGGCTTTCTACTCTGTGAATCCTAACAAACAATGGATAATCAGGAGAAAAATGGAAAATCCAGAACACTTCATTATGATCCCATGGACCATGAGGCAATTGTGCAATTACATGGTTTAAAAGGGGGCTGAGCCCTGGTGGTGTAGTGGTTGTGCACAGGACTACGGTCCACTGGGATGGAGTTCAATTCCGGCTCCCAGGAGCAAAGGCCAGGCCTCCTACTCCCACCACCAGGGCAGTGATGCCTAAAAAAAAAAAATAAGGAAAGGTGTGCAGTGGGGTTATATCCTTTCACCATGTGTATTCAATCTGTACGCTGAGCATATAACCAGAGCAGCTGGATTCTATGAAGAAGAATGTGATAGCAGGATTAGAGGAAGTCTTATTAAACAACCAGCGATTTGCAGGTGCCACAGCCTTGCATGCTGAAAGTGATGAGGACTTGAAGCACTTGTCATTGAGGATCATGGATTGTAGACTTCAGTGTTGACTAGGACTCAACATCAAAAAACCCAAAATTGGCACATCTGAACCTATAGGAAACATCATGATAAATGGACAAAAGGCTGAATTTGTTACGGAATTTGTCTTGCTTGGGTCTGCTATTAATCCGCATGGAAACAGCACTCAAGACATCAGAAGATATAATGTTGCAACATCTGTTACACTAGTCTCCTTAGAGCAGAGTTCTCAATCTGTAGGTTGAGACCTTTTTGGAGGTCAAATGACCCTTTCATAGGGATCACCCTATTCATAACAGTAGAAAAATTACAGCAATGAAAATAGCTTTATGGTTGGGGGGAGGTGTCACTACAACATGAGGAACTGTATTAAAGGGTTGTGGCATTAGGAAGGTTGAGAACCAGTGCCTTAGAGGATTGAAAAGGATGTTAATTTGAAGACTAAGGTATGCCTGACCCAAGCCATGGCATTTTCATTTACATCTTTCACATATGAAGTTGGACACTGAATAAAGAAGACTAAAGAACTATCAATACATTTGAGTTTTGGTGCTGGTAAATTGTACCATGAACTGCAATCTTGTTGAAGTTACATGGCCAGAGTGGTCTTGAGAGGTAGGGCGAGGGAGACACCATCTTTCTTACTTTGGGCATGTTGTCAGGGGAGATCAGATCCTGGAGAAGGATGTCATGCTTGGTTAAGTTGAGGTGGAGGGAAAAAGAGGAAGGCCTTCAATGAGATGGATTGACCAAATGGTAGCAGCCATGTTACATGTACATATGTAATGGGCTCAAGCATACGCACAATTATAAGGACAGTGCTGCACTGGGAATTATTTCATTCTGTTGCTCGGGGTTGTAACTGACTCAATGGTGCATGACAGAAATAATAACTGAGTCTTAAAATGATACATTCCAGAAACAGGAATCTGAGGATCACACAATCAAGAAAAAAGCTCTGGAGTGGAGTGCATCCTGTGGATTCAGAATCCTAGATCCTGAGGCAAAGAAAGAGTTTTAACACAGGAGATAGAAAAAGGAAGCATCAGAGAAATAGTGAAAGAAGCAGGAGTTTGGTATATACATCCATATCTATATATTGATGTCCACTGAGTTGATATTCATAATGAACCTGTCCAGGGTTTCTGAGACTATAACTTTGTTTTTGTTTTTGTTTTATTGGGGGGGCATCACTGCCCTCAGGTTGTGGGAGTAGGAGGCCCAGCCTTTGCTTTGTGGAGCTGGAATCGAACCTCCATCCCAGTAGTCCGCAGTCCCGTGCACAACCACTACGCCACTGGGACTCAGCTCCCTGAGACTATATTTTTTATAAGAGCAGTTAGTCCTATTTTTCCTATCTGGTGGTTGTGCATAACTGGACTTGATGTCACCACTCATTGCCTAAGCCATAGTGCCACCAAAACTCCCTCTCCTTATACAGAAATGCAATATCTTCGATCTCTTAGAAGAACATGTTATATGCACATATGCAAACTTTCTCTTGTGGCCTCATTTTGTTTTCCTTTTATGAAAGACAGCTTTAGGGAGAAGGTTCATGAAGTGAGGCTAACATGAGGTGAGGAACAAGGATCAATATCCTTGAGTGAAAGATTATAAAAAATTATTAAATCAAGGGGATAAAAGTGTCATAGAGAAATGATACAGGAAGACCCATCCAGGGACTAAAAGATGACAAAGATGGTGCCTAACAAGCTGCCTCATCTCTGGGAGGCTCTAGCAGCCATGCAAATGCACTTGTTTCAATAGACATTTTTTATCTATATAGTATTCATATTTTACCACTCTATATTTTTATTGTGATGAGAGAAAGTGACTGGTAAACATTTTATGATAATTAAAAGTTAATCGTTGCAAGCATGTATGTGAGCATTCCAAGTTAGAGGCATAAATGATTATAAAATAAAATGAAACAAAGCAAAAAAAAATCAAACTCCCTTTTAGTCTCTTGCAAGCTGCAGTAACTCTATAGGGCAGAATACAGCTGCCCCTGCTGGTTTCCAAGACTGCCCCATTTTACAGGAGCAGAAAGCCTAATCTTTCCATCACAGCATGGCTGATGGATTTGAACTGCTCACCCTTTGGTTTGCAGCCTAATGCATACATTATCATGTCACCAACCTCCTTATCAAGTAGGTAGGAGGTGATGCAAGTAGTGAAATATACTGGGTTAGCCAGTAGAGAAGTATAGCTTTGTTGGTTGACTCTATATGAGGCTAGATAGATAGAAGCTAGAAAAATAATGCATTTTGCCATTTAGACCTTAATACTAAAAGGAATCTTTCCAATAAATGTAAATACCATGAATTCCATAATCAGATTCATAATATAGATAAGCCACTCCTAATGAACTGTGGAGTTCTATGAGTGAATCATTGAGAAGATAGTTAAGAGATGTTAAGTTCCAATGATCTGTAAGACTACTAATCAATTAGATATGAAGGAAAGAGAGAGGTCTTAGTACTCTGCCAGAGTTTTTGACATCGATGATTAGGAGAGGATTAATAGCAAATAATCAAAGAAACAGGTTTGATGGGATGATATAGTCAGTTCATTTGGAGAAAGTAAATTTGTGGTTGCATGTAGAATATCCCATTTAAGATATCTAGCAGAAAATTAAAGAGGGATGTCTGGATTTCAGCAGCAATCCTTAAACTAGAAGTGTAGCTCTGGTTAAAATTGATGATTAAGAGGGAGGAGTCTGGAGGATGGAGTGAGTGCAAAGAGTAGGAAATAAATAAAATCAAGTTTGGAGAGCTGAGAAACAGTGCATCTCATGTAAATTACATATAACTGTTGGTGGACAGATTTGAAAACCACTGTTTGATGTTTATAAATAGAAACTTTCTACTAATTATAGGCAATACATTTTAATTGAGCCTTACAAAATTTATGGCAGTAAATTAGCACCTAGTTTTAAATAATGTTGCATACTGTATGTGTCATTTGGGGTCCGGGAAGGCAAACCAAACTCACCTCAGGTAGTTCTATAAAATGAATTCAAACACAGAGAATATGTTAAAATGGAAAATATTAGTAGTGGTGACTCTTGTCCTTAGAGTTGAGATGACCAAGGGAGAAGATGATGTTCACAGAACCTAGGAACCACAGATGCCCAAGGAGACTTAAGATCAAATTTGCCCAATGAAATCAAAGTGTTAACAAACTTTGAACTGAAGGTTTGTCTTATGGGAGCTGGACTCCAAGGAAAGGCAGTTCTTGACTGAGATGTTTGGGAAGGTGAGAGACTTCTCTGTCCTCCCACTTACCTTGCTTATGCAGGTCCTCTCACTGGAAGAATCTATTTGGAAACCAGTTGGCAAGTGTCTCACTGCCACTCACTGCAAATCGATAGGACAGAATAGAACTGCCCTCTGAGTTTCTGAGAGTGTGAGCTGTTCGTGGGGAGAGAAAGCCCCCTTGTGTGTATAATCAGTCATTTGAGATCAAAAGAGTAGCATTTATTCAAGGACAAAATTAAGAAGGTTCAAGAAAGAAGAAGTAATTGGAACAGAAAAAGAGGGAGGGAATGGGGTAAATGAAGTTACATTTTGGGAATTACAATCAGGGAGATAAATTTAAAAGTATATGAATTGTTTAATGAAAAATTGATCTGCTCTGTATTCCTTCACCTAATTCACAATAAGAAGTTCTAAAAAATAGAACAACAGGTATCTTGTTAAAATTACTATTGAATACTTTTCTCATTTACCTTATCACATTGATACTTTACTGTATATGAAATATTTAAAAAATATCTCACAAAATAATGGTTTGAACATTGTGACTTTCCATAGGTCTGGTTTTCCCCCTATATTGATGCCTAATTTTTAAGAAATCCAAAAACTGATTTTTGGTTGCCCAAATGGCTGTAAGAGCAAGACTCACCGAGTACAGTAAATTTAAACATCAGATCAATGACCTTACAAAGTCTTTTCTCTAAATCCTGCTGCCTCTGTGGGTAGGTATACTTCATAAAAACGATTTAACAACAACAACAAAAATCCTTCAATTAGGCTCTGCTGGCTGGGTTTAAAATGAGAACGTGTGTAGCTCTGTATTAAAAGGTGTGCTCTTGATACAGTCTTTTTGAGGTTTGCAATCAAAGGGCTCTGCTTTTTAGTGAGACCTTTAAACAGCTTCAGCTTTTCCCTCAAAAGAGAAAGGCTAAAAAGAGTGCTGGACTCAATTGAACTTAACAGAAAATCCATCGGTGACCAATGAAGCAGAAAGGATGTGCTCAAATCACTGGGTTGAACGTGCTGTTGTATAGATCAGACAGTTTCACTTAGTGTCTCCTGGTTCACACCACAGTCAGATAGTTGTTCACCAGCATTAGTCCCAAGATATTTACATGGTTTAGTGGAAATCCAATAAATGGAAATCTCTATGTGGATGAGGTGGTTAAACCAGGTCTCTCAGAGTTTAATTCTCACAGTAGTGAAGTAGGATGCTAACCACTGAAACATATTCTTATGGAGAGTAGAACCTAATTTATTTATTTCAGCTTAACACTAGGTCTCAGATGATCTTGAAATTACAGCGTACATTCTGTCATATTTTTCAACAGTTTGTTCAGTATGGAGCGTGAAATAACATTCAGGATATTTAATGCAAATAAACAAAAGATCTTTATATGTTGTCTTTAAGTTAGGTTCTCCTTGAAAGATTGTCACAAGAAACTTATGTGTATCAGTTGATTGAGGAAAGATATTGGGAAAATATGTGAGAGATGAGGCAACTAGGACTGGAAAGAGGTAGTTGGGGATTGGCAAAGCTTCCTTGGAAGCCGCCAATACTTCCCAAATTGAGGCAGAGCAGTTGGACTGGAAGGTGAACGGAGTATTGTTGCTGCTGTCAGGTAGGTCTTGGGTGCATGCAAAGAATACCAGAAAGGTGCTTATATCTGTTTCAATGTTTGTGCAGAAGGTCTTAGATAGATGACATTGAGAATGGGAATTCCAGAACAGTTATTTGTATGCATGTGGAACATAGATCAAGAGCCACTTGTCCAGATAGAATTGTGATACTGTGTGGTTTAAAATTGGGAACAGTATATGTCAAGATTGTATCTTTTCACCACACTTCTTCAATCAATGTGCAGAGGAAGTAAATCTGAGAAGCTGGTCTTGGGGATGGACATGCCCTCAGCATTAGAGGAAGACTCAGTGACACCCAGAAAAATGCAAAGAACATAATTGTGCTTACCAGAAACAGAGGACTGAAGTACTTACTGATTACTCTCTAATATCACAGTCTTCAATATGGAGTTCACAGCAGCATAAAGAAAACAAAAGTTCTCCTTGCTGAACTAATAAAGCAACATCACAATGAACAAAGATTTGAAATTGTCAAGGACTTTATTTCATTTGTCTTCAAAATTGGTGCCATGGATGGAGCCATAAAAGGTTGTATTGCACTGGGCAAGCCAAGACACTCTGCAAGTTTTCCAAAGGAAATATGTTACTTTGGGGACTCAGGTGGACCTGACACAAGCCATGATGTCTTTGGTCATCTTAAATAGATGCAACAGATGAACAGTGAATAAGGAAGATTCAAGAACAAGTGGTGTCTTTAATGTTGATGTTGCTGAAGAATACTGAATAGACAATACACTATCAGAAGAAGGAACAGATCTGTCTTGTAAGAAGTGAAGCTTCACTTCCCATACTTTGGGCATGCTGTCAGGAGGAACCAGATCCAGGAGAATAATGACCCGGTGCTCAGTAAAATAGACACTAACCTCAAAGCAGAAGATCCTCACTAGGAAGAAGAGGAGCTGATACCAAGGGCTCAAGTAGAAAGAAAATGTTTTGAAAATGATGATGGAAACATATGTACAAATATGCTTGACACAGTGGATTCACGGATTGTAAAAGAGCTGAAAGAGCCACCAAAAATGATTTAAAAGCTTTTCATTCAGTATATATGTAAACCAAACTCACTGTTATTGAGTCAATTCCAATTCATGGCGACCCTATATGACACACTAGAATTGCCTTGTGATTTTCTGAGACTGTAACTCAGGAGTAGAAAGTTTTATCTTTCTCCCATATATACAGAGGTGAACTCTGTATGTACTAAGACGATATTATATACAGATCTAATTGTTCTGATTTACCTCAAATTTGACTAAAGACAGACTTAGAAACAAATCTAGTTCAAAATCTGAGATTCTCTCTATGTTTTTATGTTCCTGTGTCTATATATCTGTATAAATACACATATATCTTATTGTTTTGTGCTGGCAAATTAATTTTGACTAATAAGGAACCTCTGTGACAGAGTAGTGTTTTGTGTAGGGTTTCCTAGACTATAATCTTTTTGTAGCCTATTGCCAAGGCTTTCCTTTCATTGAGCTGTTGGTGGGTTTGAACTGCCAATCTTTTGATTAGTACCCCAGTCTGATATCTTTCTTTCTTTACATTCTATACACACAGCAGTGAATTGATTTTATGTGAAGAACCTTTTGCATAATCATATGATCTTCTTTTTAAAGCTGTCTCACTGTTTAGCATTTTAATCCATTATCAATGAACACTAAAGATTTTAAATAAAATACATAAAGTACAGAAAATCATTTAAAGCACTGAATACATCAGCAAAAAAATAAATACACTTCCAATAACAACTATGAAAGAAAATGTTTTATACATATGATTGATTATATAAATGCAGAGTTTACTATTTATGAAAATGTGCGTGAGCTGGTAAGACTAGCATTATAGGTTTTATATTCAATTGTGTAAATGTTTTTCCCTTTTTATATTTAGGTTTTAAAGCAAGAGGTAGAAAGATCTTTGGTTTTCTTTAAATGCTCCCTTTTAGGGTCAATGGTATTTCGGGAGTAGAATTTCTACTTTCCTCATTGGAGATCCAGGTGCCTGGCCAATGGACTTCAAGTGCAGCGACCATCATTTTGTCACTGGAGGTTTGTGTGTGGTTTTAATGTTAAATAGAAGTCTGTGACACTCCCAGACTAAGAAAGGCTAGGAATAAAGGTCTAGTGATCTATTTCAGAAAACCAGCTAATGAAAAGCCCCTGGATCTTAATGGTCAAACCCCATTGGGTATGGCGTCATGAACTGGGGGCTGACTGCAAAGCAGCTAACAACAAAACAATAACAAATGTTTGCTTTAAGCATTGTTCACCCTTTTATACTTATATTGAATGGTAGCTAGGTATACATCTCAGCCCAAGTTGAAAGAACTTACCTATTTGTTTAAAAACAAAAATAGAATATAAGCAACTTTATTTTGTCATCTGCTGATTAGACATGATTTTAGAAAAATGTAGTTTCATTTCCTGACACTGTGATTCTAAGCATAGTGCATTTTGTGACCCTATAATATTAGGCCTGATTGTTATATATAAATAATATGTACAAATGATATTATATATAATATATTGCATGAAGTTTCCTTGGTTTTGAGGTCTGTCCCAGTAGGAAGCATTTCCTTTATTTATATAGTGACAGTGTTATTTTTTAGGTCTCCTGTTTTGTAGAAATGTCATTTTTTTTAACAATTCAAGTAATGGATGTCCACCAAACTAAATATAGGCATGGTGAGTGCTTTATCTTTGAAAACTCAGATGCAGTGGTATTACTCTAACAAATGTAATACTGGGTTAGTACATCTGGGGGTTGTTTGCTGGAAATCCTCCTCCCACTGCCATTGAATGGATTCTGACTCACAGCAACACACTGGTGTCTGATTAAGGAATTAATAGGAAGTAAGGGGAATGGAGTTCAGGCACTCAGATGGCGAAAGGCATGCACACAAAGAAACTCTGCTAACATTTCCTGAAGAAGCATCACTCTAAAGAAACACTAAGTGGTTTGTTGTTGTTTGAACCCTGGTTCAGTAGGTGATATGATGGTCCCTTCACCACCTAAATCATTAACTGACTAGAGAATTCAAAATTTCAAACCTTAGAAGGTTTCTTTTCAGGATAAGTATTTCTGTGTGATTTAATTTAAACTTGCATGTTATTATTTTGGGGGAAAACTCCATGGAGAACTTTATTTTGATGAATTCAAGTCTTTGCATTCAAAGTTTATTTGCTTGAAAAATACCCCAAATGATCTCTCGGACTGTGAAACCAATGGATGCCACAGTGATCCCAGCTTAGTTCATGGAGCCCATTCTGATTCTTTGTGATCTTATTGGTGTCTGAGTAGCACTCACTGTGCTCCACTGGATTTTCAGTAGTGGACTTTTTCATAAATAAATGTCTTGTGAAACATCTTTACGTGGTCACAAGGCTCCAGGCTCTCTTTGAGTGGATCCTCTCACAAACTTTACATCACTAGCCTGTTTTAAACGGGGTGTTTGATGTTAGGTCCCTTTGAATCATTTCCAACTCAGAAACCACATTTCAACAAAAGGAAACATGGTCCAGTACTGCACCCTCCCTATCGTTGTTGCAACCTTTAGTCCATTGTGGCCGCCATTGTGTCAGTCCATCCATTGAGAGCTTCCTCTCTGTCTCTGACCCTCTATTTTATCAAACCTGATATCCTTCACCAAAGACTGATTCCTCTTGATAACATGTCAAAAGTAATTGTGATGAAGTCTCTCTGTCCACATTTCGAAGGAGAATTGTGGATGTACTTCCTTAAAGATTGGGCCCCCCCCCAAAAAAAAAGATTGGGGCCCAGCCCCAATCACAACTACATGGTTAGCTGCTCTTCCCCCCAGGCGAGTTTGCTTTGGAGGTCATCACTAAGGCTGAAGCTTGTGGAGAGGGACATGTCTGAGTAGAACACACAAGAGCAAATGAAGGGGGAGGAAAAGAGAGTGTAGTGCATTCTGGCCTACTGAGCCTTAAGAGCAATCTCTCCACTCAGAACAGCCGTTGCACAGAGAAGACCATATTGCCAGACCCACTATGAAACACAGTGTCTCTCGCTAACCCAAGGCACTATAGGGACAACACTGGAGAAGCGGGATCAGGAGTGCACCGGGTCTGACCTCACGACACCAAGGCAAGGCAAAACACTAACAACATGAATTAGAGGAGTAGGAGGCACAGATCATGGAATTCCTGAGGGAGTTCCAAGGATATGCCTTGGATATACTTTGAATTCAACTGGGGGACACTACTGGAGGTCAACAGACTTTGAACTATTTTCAAGTTTTTCTTTTGCTATTATTTTTTATATCTTTTAATTATATTTTTCTGGATTTTTTTTGTTGGATTGGTTTTTTGTTGTCATCATTTTGTTTTCTTTTGTCGCTTCATCTTGCGATTTTTTTTCTACATAATTATGATCTCTGAAAGTCTATCTAGCTGTGACAGGCTGGATGAACCATGTGGAGGTGAAAACAATGGGACTGATGATTCTGGAGGAACATGGGAGATGGGAAGGTGGGAGAAAGGGGGTGGTGTTATCCATCCCAGGGATAAAGGAACAACATGTGATCCAAAATCGGGGACAAGGTGGGCATAAGAAATCTGATATGGATTGATCAAGAGTAATGTAACAGTGAGAAATTACTGAAACCCAAATGAAGGATGAGCATGATAGTGGGACAAGAGGAAAGTAAAAGGAAATAGAGGAAAGAACTGGGAGGCAAAGGGAATCCACAGTGGTCTAAATGCAGCATGACCATAGAAAAATATATTTTTATATGATGTTGGGGAAATAAATCTACATTCATATACTTATAGGGTTAGAATTAAGGCAGCAGATTGGCATTGAACCTCCACTTAAGTACTTCCACAATGCAAGAATACTTTGTTCTATTAAATTTGCATGCCTTGAAGCTCACCTTCCCAACACAATCACTGAAGACAAATGTGTGCACAAGCAAAAGCAGCAAAGAAAGCTGATGGTGCTCAGATAAAATATAGCATCTGGGGTCTTAAAGAATTGAAAGTAAATAAGTAGCCATCTAGCTTAGAAGGAACAAAGTCCACATGGAAGAAGCTCACCAGCCTGTGTGACGACGAGGGATCAATGGAATCAGATAACAGTCATCAAAGAACAAAAATCATATCATTGCGTGCCCACCTTCCTGATATGATTGCTGAAGACAAAGGTGTGCATAAGAAAATGTGGTGAAGGGAGCTGATGGTGCCCAGCTATCAAAAAATATAGCATCTGGGGTGTTAAAGGTTTGAAGGTAAACAATCGGCCATCTATCTCAGAAGCAACAAAGCCCACATGAAAGAAGCACACCAGTCTGTGTGATCACGTGGTGTCTAAGGGGTCAGGAGTCAGGTATCAAAGAACTAAAAATGATATCATTATAAATGAGGGGGAGTACATCTTGGGGACCTGTGGCAGTCACTATCTGGTGTCAGTCTCAGGGTTGGGAGTGTAGGGGTGGAGTCTAGTCTGTCAATCTGGAGATAGCCAATGAGACCTCTGTGTGGGAATGACTTTCTCCTGAGAATTCTGAGATATCTGGCCATATTTCCCCCTTAGAGATGAGAGACTTACTACTCAGTCCCTTGGAGACACTCTACTGACAAGACACAGGGTAACACCCTGTGAGACAATCCGGAGGAGAAGCCACATGAGCTTTACCTGATGAAACCAGACCTCTGAAGCTGGAAAAACCATGTAGAGACTCCTGCCAGTGCTGAGATGCTAGAGAAGCCACAAAGAGGTCTCTGCCAGTGCTGAGAAGCTTCTATCACCACTGGATACACAATATTCTGTACCCACTGGCCTGTGATTGTCCTGGTGTCCTTGCATGTGCTTCGTGAGGCTGAAGAGGACTTATAGATTGGTGTCAGACAGATGGGCTAATATTGGACTGATGGTCTTGGACTGGACTGAGGTGGGATGTTTTCTTAATGTACAGTTGCTCTTGTATATAAACTTCTCCCTTATACATACATGCATGTTTAAGAATTTGTTTCTCCAGTCTACCCGGACAAACACAGGCCCAAAGTCCATCTGCCTGGGAAGTGACATCCCCTTGAAGAAGGGTCTCTGGGAGGAGACAAGCCAGTCAGTGTACAGTGTAGCAGCAATGAAATATGCAACTTTCCTCTAGTTCTAAAATGCTACCTCCCTCCCACTCTCATGATTTGAATTCTGCCTTACAAATCCGGTTAGACCAGAGGATGTACACAGGTACAGATAGGAACTGGAAACCTGGAAAATCCAGGACAGATGATCCATTTAGGACCAATGGTGAGAGGGGCGATACCAGGAGTGTGGAAAGAAGGGGGAGTAGAAAGGGAGAACTGATTTTAAGTATCTACATGTAAACTCCTCCCTGAGGTTTGGACAACAGGGCAGTGGGCAAAGGGAGACATTGGACAGTGTACAATTTGACAAAATAATAATAGTGTATAGATTATCAAGGGTCCATGAGGTGTGGGGAGTGGGGAGGGAGTGGAAAAAATGAGTACCTAATATCAAGGGCTTAAGTTGAAAGAAAATGCTTTGAGAAGAATGATGGCAACAAATGTACAAGTGTGCTTTGCATACAATGGATGTATGTACAGATTATAAGAGTGTTATGAGTCCCCAATAAACCAATTTAAAGAAATTTTAAAAAAAGAAAGGATTGTTATTCTGGATGCCTATAGTATGTATATTCAGTACTCTTCACCAGCACCCTTCAAAAACATCGATTCTTCCTTGATCTGTTGTATTCATTGCATCTGCATATATAGAAAGTGATTGAAAATACCATGACTTGGGTCAGATGCAACTGAATCCTCAAAATGACGTCTTTAAAGAGGTTTTTTGAAACAGAGCAGTTCTGTTTGATTTTCTTTAATATAGAAATATATTCTTATGTAATTTCTTGTACTTATCAGATATTACTGTTTTATATGTCTTACGCTTTTAATAGGAAAAGCTTTTGTTTGCTTATTTTTAAGCAAACTATATTTAAGCTAGTATGTATACTCTATAGAAGCATAGTAAGAATTATCATCATCAGAGATTATCTTAAAATCTGAATACTGTATTCAGTTGCACTAAATGATGTATTTCAGTCTTCCAGCAAAAATTTCCCATTTGATTTTCATGCCTCTCAATGGATGCTGTGAATGAAAGTTCTTTAATGATGATAATCAAACCTTATTAATTTTACCTCCTCTCTACAATCTCAGAACATTTCTTAGTATGACTTTGAATGAGTTTTGAATGTTATGCTGAACTTTGCAATAGAAAAAAAATACAAATCCCCATATTTTATTTCTAAGTGTAAATTTAGAAAATATCAGCCTCTATTGTGTGTTACCACCAAGAAATTATAACAGGATGGGTATATACAAAAGGTAATAGTCTTAGCTTGGAGTCAGCAACTATTGGAAATAATCTTGATAAAATATTTCAATCCCATAGCCTTGAAAGTATATTGAAAATATGGCTAACGAAAGGTGTAAATAGTTACAGAGGATATGCCTAGTTTGAAGCTGTTTTCTTTGTAAAGCTAAGGATGGTGATGATAGCATCGGGTTCACATTCAAGATCACCAAGACACTGTTCCTATCTCCACCCCAGTCCCAAGTCATCTGGTTGCTCTTCTATCAGACTACCAGCTGGCATTCCAATCAGAACATGCTCATGAGAAAGGGTACAGTTTAGTTAAGTATATTGATTATTGTAAAGTCTTTTACCTTTAAACTTTACAGAAGGATAGTTAAGTAGACAATTTTGCAACTATTGTCTCACATATTTCAGTCACTTTTCCTTTCCCACTCTCAGTTTCCTCAGCTGAAGCATGAGGATGGCAAGCGAGGTTGGGAGAATAAAGTAAGTTACCATTCATGATGCACTTATAATAATCCCTAAGATATAATTAGTGTCCATAAAGGCAGTATTCTTATGATGGTTAAAATGAAAATGAAGCATAATATCCTCACTCCTATGAATTTTGGAAATCATATGGTGGACAGAAAATGATTTGGGACAGAAAGAGAGGTTTTTGAACCTTTTTAAAAAATTTTATTGGGGGATCATACAACTCTTATCACAATCCATATAGCAAACATTGTGTCGAGCATATGTGTACATTTGTTAGCATCTTCATTTTCAAAACATTCTTTCTATTTAAGCCCTTGGTATCAGCTTCTCATTTTTCTTCTTATAACCCTTGATAACATAAATTATTATTTATAAATAATTTTTATAAATTTTCATTGCTTGCACTGGCTGATGTCTCCCTGCACTCACTTTTCTGTTGTCCATTCCCCTGGATGAGGTTATAGATACATCATTGTGATGGGTTCCCCCTATCTCCCCACCACCTTCCCCTTTTCCTCTTGGTATGACTAATCTCAATATTTGTCATTCCAGCTTTTATCTGCACCGGTGTACATTCTCTGGTCTAGCCAGATTTGTAAGGTAGAATTGGGGTCACGATAGTAAGGGGGAGGAAACATGGAACTAGAGGAAAATTGTAAGTTTCATCGCTGCTATGGTGCACCCTGACTGGCTCATCTCCTTCCTGTGACCCTTATGTAAAGGGAAGTCCAATCGCCTACAGATAGGCTTTTGGTCCCTACTCTGAACTCCCCCTCATTCACAATGATATGATTTTTTGTTTTGGGTCTTTGATGCCTGATACCTGATCCCCTTGATACCTCATAATATGATCACAGGCTGGTGTGCTTCTTCCATGTAGGTTTTGTTGCTTCTCAGCTAGATGACTGCTTGTTTATCTTCAAGTCTTTAACATCCCAGACACTGTATCTTTTTATATCTGGGTATTGTCTGCTTTCTTTACCACATTTGCTTATGTACCCACTTTGCAGTTTGAATATTACAGTGGATGAGTTGAATGTAGAAAACGTCTGGGCTGAGCCCAGTGGCGTAGTGGTTGTGTGAAGGACTGCAGCCCACTGGGACGGAGGTTCAATTCCAGCAGTGGGGCTGGACCTCCTGCTCCCACCACCAGAGAGCAGTGATGCCCCCCCCCCCCCGCCAAAAAAAAAGAAAACGTCTAAAAATACTTTTTGTTTTTACGCAATTTTTAAAATTTTGAAATTGGTGGATATTTTACATGCCAAGTTATTACTTTTGTATTTGATTGTTGAAGCTACTTATCAACCTCCTATATCTTAGCCTTTGAGATAGTTAAGATTTATTGTGCTTAGTTGACTGATAAACATATCTAGGATTAATTGAAGGGTGGAGAGATAAATGGCTCTTTGAGCCTCACTCTTCTAGTTCTCGGGTCTCTTGCTTTGTGATGGTGGGACCAGAGTGCAACTGCTTTAACCAGTTCCCTGCTTCAGCTTGCTAGGCTCACTTCCTGTAAGACATCCATAAGGAGAAGCCACATGGATCTAACCTGATGCAGCTCTGGCTACTGGAGCAACTGCATGGAGACCCCTATCTGAGCTGAGATGCTTATACGCTCACTGATGTGGCTTTCTTCCTGCAGTTGGTGTCATTGCATGTGTTTTAGGAGATTGAGAAAGACTTTGTAGATTTGGTGTTGGACATATGGGCTAATGTTGGGCTTACGGGCTTGCAGAGCACTGAGTTGGCATGCTTTCTAAATGTACACTGACCCTTCCTATAAAGCTCGCTCTTATACATAGGAGTTTCTGTGGATTTGTTTCCCTAGTTTACCCAGACTTACACACCATTCCAAGAAAGTTTGAAAGAACTCATTGGTAAAAACAATATGACTCTAAAGCTTTAGCGAACTTCATAATGGTTGCGTTTTTAAAATAGACTTCATATTTTACAATAGTTTTCATTTGACAAAATTTTGATGTAAGTCTGGAGAATTTTGATATACTCCATTCCTCATTACGTACTGTTTTTCCTCATGCTGTGTGATATATTTGTTCTAATTGATCGGCCAATTTTGATGTGTTGATTTTTAACTAAGATGTTTGGTTTTTACATTAGCATTCTCTCTGTGTTGTACAGTCTTTTGGTTTTTTTCAAATGAAAAATGGATTCATCATTATAGTATCATATATAATTATTTCACTGCCTTTCACATGTCCTACACTCCTCCTTGTCATGACATACTCTTTCCTCCAGATTCCTTGGCAGTGATTCACCTTTTCATTCTCTACTCCATGGCAGTGGTTTGGTTTGAGTTTAGTATGGTAAATTAGTATTTTTTCAGAATGTTGTAAGTGAGGAACACACAGCTTTCTCCAACTGACTTTTTTCATTTAACAATATGAATGGTTTCTCCAGTTATTCCCATAATTTGCTAGCACAATTCTTTTGGAGGGGCTGAACAGTAACTGTGTGATGATTCATATGAGTCTGACTAAAGTAGTGGTGTTTCAATCATTCACTTAATGTGTTTATGAAAGCTGGAAAATTAGGAAAGAAAATGGAAGAATGGGTGTATTTTAATTGGGATCATAGTGAAGAATTTTGCATAAATTGTAATGCCAAAATATTGAAAAAGTGCTACTAAAGCTTCTTTAAAAGTATGGAAGGTGAGACTTTCTCTTGCTTACTTTGGACATCATCAAGGAAGAACAATTGTTGGAAAATGAAATCGTGGTTGGTAGAGGATCAATGAAAATGAGGAAAACTTCAATTAAATGACTTCACACAATAGCTCAACAAAGCTCACACATAGCACATTTTATGGAGATGACACCGGACCAAGTCATACGTTGTTGTGTTTTGCAATAGAGTTTTTGCGACTGGTAGCCCTTCTAGTGGCAGAAGCAACACCAGCAATACTCCATTGAATGGACATGTCAGAGCTTATTTAATTATCAATTCATTTTTTAAAGACCATATAGATTGCTTTTAATTTCATGATACTATGATGAAGCTACTATAAGTTTTTTTGTCCTAGTTTAGATATGGAGGTGATTTTTTTAACTCATTAAATGCCCAAGAGCATGATTACTAGACAATATGGTAAAAATCCTTTAAAAAAAGCAAAACAGGGGCTGAGCCCTGGTGGTGTAGTGGTTGTGCGCGGGACTGCGGCCCACTGGGATGGAGGTTTGATTCCAGCTCCACGGAGCAAAGGCTGGGCCTCCTACTCCCACCACCTGAGGGCAGTGATGCCCCACCCCAAAAAAAGCAAAACATCTTTTGGGGGGAAATGGCTATGTTTTAATGTGCAAAAATAAAAAAATTGAAACTGTCATTTCTGCTGCTCTCATTAGAGGCCGCTGATTATTCACTTTGCAGGAAAACCATATTTATGTTTCTACCTTGTCATCCTCTCTTCTTGATTCTTGTGGAGGAAGTCCTTGCGATTCTCAAAGAAACAACCAGGTGCTTTGTCATGATGGTAAAAGAAAATTTCTTACTGAAACTTTGCTGTTTGAACAATACTGTTCAAAATAAACGATAGTAATTGAGTACCATATTTTTCGGACCATAGGATGCACCCAGTTTTTAAAGCAGGAAAACAAGAAAAATAATTAGGAACCAAATACTATCAGTATACTAAAATATTTATTATAGTAAAGCAAAGGACCATAATACTTAACAGGGTAAAGTCAGCAGTGGTGTTAAGAACCATCATTGCTCTCATTAACAAATGAGGGGAGGAATATGCTGTGCCCATTATGTGACCTGACTGACATTAAGACTCCAGGAGGTGGGATTTCCTCTGAGCACACAGCAATCCGCAGTTGGAAAGCAGTAGTAGACAGTCAGAAGGTGCATGCGCTCATAAACAAATTTCTAGGGTACCACACCTTTGGATCATCAGACACACCCTCATTCCTCCCCCAGAAGTGTGTCTTATGGTTGGACACCAATGGTAATATAGTATGTTCTTCAAGAAAATCTATTAGCATTAACTCATTGTAATGAAAACCAAACAAAAAAAAAAACAAATCACTATATACTTCTGATGTGACCGTTCTGCTTTGAATTTAGCTCAGCCTCAGAAGTCACTATTTTGACTGTGACACAGAACAGATGTGTACTATCTACTGACCTCAGAGACATGTCTGAAGTTGTGTTGTGTGGAATGTACCAAGGCAGTTATGAGTGGAACCCTAGTAGTAATGTTTTGACTTACGTTCATGGAACCTAGTTGTAATGCTATTAGTAGTTGCCTTTAGATTTTAAATTGTATTTTAAGTTAGCCTTTTATTTTGTGTTATAAAGGAACAACATACCCATGAATGTGTGCATTCTAGTTTGGTAGGTGAGTAATCTACCGTGCTTGGTACTTCCTGGATCTACTTTGTAGGTGCACTCGTGGTGCTGTCAGGAAGCTTTGTGCAGCTCACCACAAGACTGGCGGTTCAAAGCCACCAGCCACTCCATAGGAAAAGGATGAACTGGTCTGTGACTGCAAAACTTTACAACGCTTCCGAAACACTCTGTGGCCTTGCCATGAGTTGGGATTAGCTCAATGGCAGTGGATTAGCCTCTCTTTCCAGATATATGTCCATGTAGAACCAGGTAATACCATGGTCCTTATCTACTTAATTTGAGACACACTAAACTACTGGATTTGAAGAGTGACTGGGTAAATCTGTTTGATTTTCATAACTAATGGCAGTTTCTTTTCAAGTATAAGTAAAAGCCTCAATACCATTTTAGCTTACCACATAGATGGAAATGTCACCATTTATGCATCCCTCCCTCTTTTTTTTTTAAATGAGCAAGCCCTTCGATATTGAATGCCTATTTTTGTCCTTGACTATCAAGACATAGATTACAGAACAGTGGTGGATACGTTGCCTGAGTGAAAGCATGCGTGTGTGGTATTGCAGAATCAAATATTGTTATGATATATAAAAACATTTTCTTTAAATTAACCTAAAGTTCTGGTTTTAGGTTTTTTTACATCAAATAAAATAGGGATTTCGAGACAATATTTAGTCAACAGAAGTAACACAGCTACACAATTTTTAGACAGAATGCAATGATAATAATAAATGTAGCTTGTATTTCCATCACTCCAAAAGTTCCTTTTGAATTGGGTACTCTGCCTTTTGGAAAGTTTATTTGAAGTGGACTTTTGCTGTATCCTGACAAGGGCAAAGGGTTCAGTGATCTCCCTTGTTCTGTACTTTCTGTGTCGCTATGAGTGGCAGCACCACTACACAGAGAAGTGTGGAGGTAGAGAAATACCAAACTAAGCTTTTGCTCTCTGTGGATAATAAAAATTACCCACTTTCTCACAGATGTCAAATCTGGCAGATTTCCATAGAAAATTTGGATTGAATGTCAACTACCCAAATTATTTTAGTGTCTGCTGAAGTGTGTGCTTGGCAGGGATTTCAGCAGGAAAATAGGAAGTGGGTTTGAAAACATTAATAATATCTGAATACAACTCCTTAAGCTGATTGTTCAGTAGATGAACCAAAGCATATATTGTCCCTGCAAATCAGTGCCCTCCAAAAAGTCCAGGTGGGCACATTGTACATGCGTCAAATATAGATGTTGAGATGAGGGTTTATTTAGGAAACAGGATTTGATATCATGCATAGATGTTGGCCTTGAATAGTTTAGATTGGGTAATTAAAAACTAAACATATTCCAAATGGTACAAATACCATGTAGGCGATGAAGATAGCTTAGGTTTTATTAGTTATAGTATTTCTGGAGAAAAGTAGATTTGGGCAATTAGAATGACAAAGAATATAGAATGACAAAGCTATGGTGGAAAACAGCTTGGCCTCTCCTCAAAAAGTTAAAGATAGAACTGCCACGTGACCTTGCAATGTCATTCCTCTTCAGAGATGCAACTGTTTTCCACACCTTTGTTTATTGTGGCATTATTGACAAGAGGCAAAAGGCGGAAACAACCCACATGCCCATCAATAAATGAATGGATAGACAAATCATAGTGGACACAACAAACGTGACCTCCTTTGGCCACAAAAACAGATTAAGTTATGATAAGTGCCATGACGTGGATGAACTTTGAAAATTTTCTGCTAATTACCATAACTCAATGTTGGCACAGCGTGACCCTTGGGGGGTTTCTGAGACTGG
This sequence comes from Nesogale talazaci, assembly GCA_004026705.1. Lineage (NCBI taxonomy): Eukaryota > Metazoa > Chordata > Mammalia > Afrosoricida > Tenrecidae > Nesogale > Nesogale talazaci. Next base: position 151,413 of record PVJH01001275.1, on the reverse strand, counting down.
AACTGCCACCGGGAGGAGAAAGCTTCGCCTTTCGCCCCAGAAGCTCCTGGTGACTTTGAACTGCCCACCGTGCCCATCCCAGCTAGTGCCCAACCATGACGCCACAGGATCTCCTTGAGTAAAATAAAGGACTGGGGGAATTCATGCTTACTGGTTACTGGGCATCTATTTAGGGTCATAAAATGTTTTGGATGGGGTTGCCATGCTTGCACCGTGTTTTGAATGTAATTAAGGTTGCTGAACTGTACACGGATAATGGCACATTGGGCTACAGATAGAAAAGCCAGCTGTTCAAAAACACCAACCGCTCTGCTGGAGAAAGATGAGGCTTTCTGCTCCCATAAAGTTACAGTCTCAGAAACCCATAGGGGCAGTTATTTCTCTTTGGCCCTCCAGTTGTTCTGCGTCAGAATCTGCTTGCTGACAGCGAGTCTTTATATACATATTTACCAGCACAAAATAAGCACAATTAAGAGAACAGAGTCTCAGCTCTGACAGGGACATTCAGAAGTTGCTTCTTGCCCTCAGATTCCATATCTGTGGAGTAAAGGTACGGGCTGCGAGGTCTTAATGGGTCTTTCCCATACATCTCCGATCTGTGATAATAAGGGAAACTTGAGATAACACAGTCCTAGGGAAATCTAGTTAGTTAGTTTCCCATGAGAAAAAACAAACCTTCATTGCTTGAGGAAGAAATTAAAACTGCAGCATTTCCAGCAACAGAAAATGAGTTCAAGGCATTTACTGCATATCAAGGGATTAGCTTAATCATCATGCTGTTTCAAAATTTCTATAAATGTCTCTTGTTTTTCATCCTAAGTACTTATCGTTCCACTCCCATTGTAAAAGTTGCTCATTCATTCAACAAGTATTTATTGAACCCCTTCTCTGTCACAGGCATTGTGTCCAATGCTAGCTAGTGAGGAAAAGGGCAAGTCTGTTGGATACGAAAAGATGATGAGCACATCAATATACACAATGTATAACATATCGCATGAGGGCAGATGAAGGAAAGGGATACAGAATGTGCCTTGTGTGGGACACACGCATAATCTTAAAGATGATTTGCGAATGCTTCCTCGAGTAGGTGAAATTTTATATAAGATTCCAAAAAGGCGAAGAAGGAAGTCATACTCTAGCAGACTCAGAAGCTCACCAGCTGGAGTCTGTGTCATATTCTCACTTAAAAAGATGTACCCTTCACCAGTGATAAAGCATTCATCTTCTTTTCCCAAGACACTTACCATCTAGTGGCGATAGATAAAGCATATCAGTAAAGAGAATTAAATAAAATAAGTAGAGGTCAGGAACATGAGTACTGTTAAGGGCACAGTATACCCTTAAGGCAGGACTAGCTGGTTCTAGTCTATTCTATTTTATTTTTAAAGAATCCCTAATTCATAACAAGGCTATTCTTATTACAAATTGCATCTTGGATTATTTTGTTAATACTTTTTCATCTTTGTTAGTGCTCGGGTCAAAGATAACAATCATGTGATTTTTAATGATGGAGACTTTTTCTTTCCTATGTGAGAGGGGAGGTTAAAATGAAGGGAGAGGGGAAGCAAACGCTTGTTCAATGCCCAGAGAGAGTCAGGTGCTGTCCTAGGTGCTGTGGTCTTCTCTTATCAGAATGCCTCCAGGAGGTCTCCTGCTTTTAGAGGAAGCTTGGTCTCGAGAGGTAAAGAGGTTATCCTGAAGTAGCGGGTCAAGGGCTAAGCCAAGATTCAAGTCCACATCGTCCCACTTCTAATGCGAACATCCTTAATCTCATGCATTGTGATTACTTCATACAATGCGACCTTTGAAATTCTAAGAGCTAAGACTAAAGGTGGAAGTCACTTATAAGATTATAGACTTGGCACTGGAATTGCCTGCAACACATTTTCTTCATCCTGGAAACATGACTTGGAATTTTTCATATATATATACATATATATACACACACATATATTTTCTCTAACATTTCAAAATAACAGCAAAACACCATGTATTCAGTACCTGTTTCTTGCATGTATTAACTCATTTAATACACACCACCCATGGGGTAGACACCTTTAGTGCCTGATTCAAAGTGCTCTCTTCCTTATTCCTCACTGCAAAGCGATGCACACTATAATCAACCCATTCTGACTCGCAGAGACCCTAATTAGACTGAGCAAAACTGCTCCAGAGGGTTTCTGAAAGAATAAATCTTCATTGTCAAAGGCAGTCTCATCTTTGCAGCACAGAGCTGCTGCAGGATTTGAACCACTGGGCTTTTTGTTTTGCAACCCAGGACTTCTTATTTAAGGCACTTGCTTTTTGTTCCTCTCATCATGACTGTGATGGAGGTTATTTTTTCCCCAGTTGCAAGATCGTTGCTCGTATAACTCTGAAACTCCCATTTTTACCCATCCTGTGATTCATTTTGGAATCTTTCCATGTACAGAACTGAGAATATCCATTTATAATACCACGTCTAAAAGGTAATTCTCCATGCAATTGCATACTCTTCCACTACTCAAAGAGAGGAACATCATTCTTTGCTTTTCCTTCTATATCAGTGCAGGCTTGTAGGGAGGCAAGGTGTTTTGTTGAGGAGAAGAAGCCAGCAGTTGTTGAAGGTGTTCAGACATCCCCTGGGTGGTACTGCATTTTTCTCAAAAGATAGACAATCATTGTCTATCTTTCTGTCACAGTCTTTCCATTGATTCAATGATCCAAGCCTCTCTGTTTCTTTATGTGACTCACCAATTGATCTCTGAAATACTTTGCCTAAGATATTTGGGGCTCAAAATAAAACAATAAATCTCATCGTTGTGCTGTGTTGGGTGTTTACATTCTTCACAAATAAAAAAGACAAGATGTCATTGCTACACTACCCCTCTGGTGGTTGTGGTGGTGTCACTGCGGCAGTTCCAACCTATGAAGAATCTGTCCAACAGAATGGACCACTGCCTGGTCCCCGGCCATCAAGTCTGATTTTATGTGTGAGTCATAAAATTTTTGAAGTGTTTTTTCTCATTCCATAAACCAATTGAAAGGTTACATTTTCTAGCCTCACAGTCAACCAATTGAATATGTGTAACATTTTAGTACTTGAGATAGTCAAGTGTTCTAACCTTTCTTTGGAATAATAGTTTGTTCTTTAACTGATTCATAATGAGTTTAAGGAACTTCTACATTATTCCACAAGAGGTGGATCATCAGACCTTTGACTTCGAACACAGTAGATCCCAGACCAAACAATTTGCCTCCCTTTAGCAACTTCAAATACTTATTAATTTACTTTTGTATTTTAAGAAGAAAGTTAATTATTGTAATTGGCACTATAACAAGTGAGAAATATGAGACATAAGCCAACTAGATAGTTTTGCTAACTAAAGAAGACATTATTTTAGTCACTCACTAGTCTTTATATAATGCTCAGGTAGGCATTGTATGAACTGTACACATCTGTTGATTAATTGAAAATGCATAAGAGCTGTAAAATATAGGCATCATTATTTTTCCATTTTACAGACAAGGGAACTGTGGCACAGAGAAGTCAGGTAACTTGCCTATCAACACACACTTGCTAGAATAAATATAGATTGTGAACCTAGATAATTTGGCTTTCGGGTTTAGCTTCTAACTATGATGCTATATATTTTTCAAAAATAGAAGAGACTTTAGAGTGTTTAATCTAATGAATTAAAAACATGAGGAGTTTTAGGATTGCTAATGTATTTGACATAGTATTGCAAAGATCGTTCTGATAAAAATTGAATAAATGCCTCACAACTACTATTAGAACATGCTGACAGAAATATCTTTTTACTCAGTTGTGAATAGAAGAGTTAACATAGATAGTTATTGAAGAAGAATTTCCAATTACAATGGTATTGATTTAATGTATTTATCCATGTCTACTATCAAAGGCAATTTATGGTAATTTTCTAAATTTCAGTTTTTCACTCAGAAAAGTAGAGCACTATTAATAAAAGTGGGATTTTGTTCATCTAAATCTTTCATTGGATTAATGTCACAAGTAATAACGAATTACTGATTGCTACATTTCAAAACTAATTTAAAGTAAAGTGACATATAAAATGAAATATATCTAAAATCCAACTGTACATTTTTTCCTTCCTTTATCCTTCTTAGAAGCGTGCAGTTTGAGAGTATGTAAAAGATTATTTGGTTTATGTCTGTTTTAACTGAATTCCTATTGTTTTCCAGTCTTATAGTTATCATTTTTCTTTAAAGGTAAAAAGTAAATCCTTAATATCTTTAATTCCTGGAATTTATTTTACATAAGTTATGACAACTATGTCATTATATTGAACAATTCAATAATAACAGGTGATACTGGCTCTCTTATGTAATTGGTTTTTACCTCCCCCACCACTGAGTGAATAATGTTTATTTCCCACTCCCCCACCCTACTTGCTTTCAGTACCAAAGACTAGCTTTATTGGGTACTAAAACTTCTTAAACCCACCATTTAAAATCTCAAGAAATCCATTTGATTATTCCAATATGTAAAGCTACAGCAATGTACTCCAGACACGGTACAAAACTGAAGGAACTGTTTTCCTTTCTCATGGTCATGTGATACTGTTTTAAACTATTTGGTGCATTGTCTTCAGTCCATTAACATTTCAAAAGATTACAATGTAAGAATACCATAAGTTTACTCTAGATATGTGATTATAATACAAAATACTCTAAATGTATTATTAAAAAACCTTCCAGGTTATTTGATTTCTCTATTACCTTATGAACTGGTACTCTGACACGGCACAAGTGGCTTGAGACTGGACTTAAAAATAAGGATGAAAAAAAATAAGTATGATTTGAAGCAGGAATTCTGGGCTCTGCTCTGTCACGAACTTGGGGGCAAATAATCCCTAGGGGTGTGCTGAGTTACATGTTGGGCAAGTAAATACATGGTCAATACTTCAAAACCTGGAAGGGAAAAGAAACTTCCTATTCCCATAAAGAGTTACAATGTAGGAAACCCAGCCTATCCTATAGGATCTTTATGAGACAGAATCAAATTGATGGGAGTGAGATGCACATACACAGACACACACCTGTTGTGTGTGTCTGTCTCTCTGCATCATATATATATATATATATATGCATACACACATACATACCATTGTATGGTCTCAACGACCCTAAATTGTTTTGATACAGAATTACATATTTTCTTTATGTAAATCTTGAAGAACAAATGCTTTTGATAGCTGCATTGATTTTGTAAGAATCAGTAAATTGCCTGAGGGGAATATTTTCAAGGGCTTATTAAAAGAGCTCATTGGTTTGATTTGTAGGATTTCTGAATCTAGGTTTGGAGGGAGACCAGTGACTGTGCACATCTAGAAGTCTCCCACTAATATTGGTGCTGCTTGACCAGGAGCACACACTGAGAAGTACTGCCTTTAGAAAAAATTGAATGGGGCAAGTAAAACCTTAGTAATGCACCAGGAACGTGATTCATATTTGACTGTGGAGAGGGCTTCATTTGAGACCTTGAAAACAATGATGATTAGAAATGAGAGCAGAAATAATGTTTGGGTGCCTCGACAGAAACCATCTTAGGACACTGCCCTCAAGCCACTTTCACATGCATGTGCCTTTCTTGCCTCCCAAAGTCAAACATTGGCTATGCAGTGAAGAATTTCCTTGTCTGAGGTTTCTTGTTTGCAGGTACATGCTTTTTCCTTCTCTTTTAACTTGTTATTAAAGGAACAGCACAGAGAACATGTGAGATAATTCTTTATAAACTCTGAGAAATGTCAGCTCACTGAGACACTAACTGAAGGAAGACAGACTTTTTGCAAGAGAAAAGATCATTCAGGTGCATTTTAAAGAGCAATTGTTACTAAATTGGGTAACAGGACACACAGATGCATACATTTTTAAAGACATGCTATTATTTCCACTACTACAATCAAAATATCTTTCAATATAATAAACATTGTTTAGTGGTAGCAGTACTTAACTCAGATTTCATCTTGCTTATGTGATATGCCCTCTGTATGCCTGGCTTCTTATGGGATGATTTTCCCGAACATATCTTATCATCATTAAGAATAGCATCTTTTTTTTGGGGGGGGGGGCATCACTGCTCTCCGCTGGTGGGATTAGGAGGCCCAGCCCCACTGCTGGAATTGAACCTCCGTCCCAGTGGGCCGCAGTCCCACGCACAACTACTATACCATCGGGGCTCAGCCCAAGAATAGCATCTTTCTTAAGTACTCTGCTAATATATATCGAATGTGACATTTAATGAGCAACACAAACTAGTTTAAAATGTACCATTAATATATTATAAGCTTCTACCTTGATTTGTTTCATCTCATTAATGGGATTCCTAAAGAGTCATGATCAAGGCTGTAACTAATATAAAGTCTTAGAAATTGAATGATGGATTTTATCTTACTGCTGTTTAGTTGACAGATGGGAATCAAACAGGCACAAACCCTGTACTTCCAATTTATTGCTGGGAAGGGAAAATTGTGTGCCCCAAATGCCATAAGACAGGTTGTTCTTTCAGCATTTATAGTCTGGTGGAAAGGAGAAAATAAAAGTCTCATATTCTTTCAAGAAATACAATTTTAAGCCACTTTAGACATTATATTTTCAGACTCTCAGTTTGGGATGAGAATGTTAGTCAGGGCCTACATCTGAACCTTTTGAAGTTCATTCACATTATGTATTTTTCCCAATTCCTATTTTAATACAGGACCAGATTCTTTCTTAATACAAGGTTAACTTAAAGGAAAAATTCTTTATTTAACCCATTATAGGCATGCTGCAAATATTCTACTTATAGTAATCCTAAAAGTGCTGCCTTGAAATGTTAAAATTTTCTATATAAGAATATATGATTCATTTTACATTTGAACTACATTATTCAAATTGTTGTTTGTTCAAATGTGAATTTTTTGAAGTCCCTTCAATATTACTGCAAACTTTTCCCCCTTTAAATCTTTCTTAAAGTACCTATCATTTTATTAATTGATGAAGACATTTACGAATTCACAAACATGCCTTTTAACCTGTTAGGTCAGAAGACCTGGATGGGGATTTTCTGATCGTCTCCATCCATGTATGAACCAGTCAGTCTTGCAGGCAGTAGATTTGTCTGGCAATCCTGTCTGTAGCATTAACGTAGGCCAACATTCTCTTACCAGCACACCTGCTGACAAGGGGTCCAGGGTAGAGGTATGTGGATGACTTAACATAACACTGGCAGAAAAAAGATAAAGCATGCCTATTCTGTGGATGATATATGAAGTACAAAGTTTCACTACTTAAGAATGTTGTATTAAATTGGTCAGAGGAAAATGTTTGATAAGTTCATTATGAAGCTGTTTGATTGTAATGGTATTATTTAAGCCTAGTCTGAACATGCCCATAATTGTGTAAAATGAAATTGAATCTGTTGATACCATGTAGGTAGAAATTAAAACTAAGTGCAAAGGCTCACCATAAAGCTGTACTGTAAAGAATATAAATATAAATTGATAAATCTGGTGAAGGAAACATCAATTTATTGGGATATTATTGAAAGATTATTGAGATTTTTAAAATAAATAATTTAATTGGGGGCTCTTACAGCTCTTATAGCAATCCAAACATCAATTGTATCATACATATTTGTATGTGTGTTGCCATCATCATTTTCCAAATAATTTCTTTCTGTTTGAGACCTTGGTATCAACTCCTCCTTTTTCCACTTCCTTCCCTGACACTCCCACCCTCATGGATCCCTGATAAGTTATATATTATTATAGTTTTCATGTCTTACACCACCTGCTGTCTCCCTTTGTCGATGATATTGTTGTTCATCCCCCTGAGCAGAATGGGGACAACTATACGTCAATTACTATAGTCAGTTCCCCATTTCCTCCTTCTCCCCCACCTTCCTCCTTCTCTAGTAGTATGGCTAGTTCCATTACTGATACGGAGGGGTTTATCTGCCTTGGATTCTTTGTGTCAAGAGCTCTTATTTGTACCATGTATTTGTACCATGTACAACATTTGTACCATGTTGAAGCTTGTATACATGCTTCGACTTAGCTGGATTTGTAAGGGAGAACTGGGGGTCATAAAGGAAACATGAATGAACTAGAGGAATTCTCTTGTGTTCTGTTGATGCTGTGCTGCACCATGGCTTTCTCCTTCTTTACTTGTGACTCTCTGTGAGGGAAAGTTCAATTATTTGTAGATGGGCTTTAGGTCTCCACTCTGACCTCCATAACTTGCATCGATATAATTGTTTGTTTTGAGTCTTTTGATACTTTATGTCTTATCCTGTTGACACCTCATGATCACAAAGGCTGCTGTGCTTCTTTCATGTTCACTGTGTTACTGCCATGCTAGCTGGCTGCTTGTTTAACTACCAAGTTTTTAACACCCCTGACTGTATGCTTTTTAATAGCTGGACACCATCAGCCTTTTTCACTACATTTGCTTATGCACCCATTTTGACTTCCGAGATTGTGTCTGGAAGATGAGCATCAGAGAAATGCCAGGTTATTAGAACAAAGTGTTCTTGCATGGAGGGAGTCCTTGAGTAGAGACCCAGTACCTATCTGCTACCTTAATATGTAACATTTAAAGATATGTGCATAAATCTATATCCCGATTGTTATATAGTAATATATTTGTATATGTGCAGGCCTATATTTACAGTTCTATAAATGTCTTTTGCCTCCTAATTCTTTCCTCTATTTCTTTTTACTGCCCTCCTGTCCCACTATCATGCTTAACCTTCATTCGACTCTGGTGAGATGGGTTTGATAAGGTTTTGAGCCTAGAGAGTTGGAAGTATGGCCTAAAAAGTTAAAAGTCACAATGAGATAAAACTGACACTCATGTTCCCTATTTAGAACAATTAGAAGGAAACAATTATTCAACTTGACCATATGAAAACTAAGAGATCACAGTGGAGGAAAGCCATCTGTCTTTTAAAATAATACTTTTATCCCTGCTCGAGCACTGAGAAGGAACATTGGTAGGGCACTGCTTAACTTGGATGTGAACTGAAAGATTCACTTTGTGAGCTCACCAGCCACTCCACTGGAGAAAGGAAGTGGTAGCTGGTTCTCATACACATTTTAGCCTTTAAAATTTGAGGGATCTTTCTTCTCTGTCTTACCTATCACTATGAATTGTAATACACTTTAGGGCACAAACCACCATTTCTTAAATTGTGAGTGTAAAATGTAGAGAATCCTGTCTCTAGAAATTTCCTGTCAAGAAATTTAGCATATTTAATAGAAATGTAAAAGAGAGAGAAAAAGTATTAAACCATTAAGTGAGCTATAATTTATTTAGTACAAACTGCCAAGGCTTCTCATGCATACTGAAGAAGGGATGCTTGATGTTTGTCAGGAAAGAAAGTTCACCACAGATGACATCAAAAAAGGGGTGCCATTTTTGTGGCGTTTGAGGAATGAACTGGCCAGTGACACCATTAGTTTTGCAGTGCAAGGTGGGACCTTTAGGGCTACAGTAGGAACTCTAACTAGATAGTCCACAGCGGAGAGCCTTGGTATGATACCATGTAGCTTGTGCTTTATTTTGAAGGAGAATCACATGTAACTCCAATATTGTTTAGAGTATGGACTGGAAACCCACTCAGGAATTTGACAAATTCAGGTAGAATATGAAAAAGAAGAGAGAGGTAAGGGTGGCTTTTAAAGATATTCAAAGAGTACATCAGCATTGAGGATTAATTTATGGGACATGAGGAAGCAGGGTTGTAGATGCCTCCCAGTTTCCCATCTTGAGAAAAGAGCTGATGATTTGGATAATATAAAAGCCAACAGTGGAAAGAAAGAGAAAAGTCTGTTGATGTGCATATAGAATGAAATGGTGGGTCTGTGGATGAGCAGGGAAAGGAAGAGTTGATTGAAGAACATGCATGAATACTCATTTAATATTGGTAAGAGCATGCTTATCCATAAGAGGAGATGAAGGAGAGAATGTCTACTGCCACCAGACAGAAGGAAAAGGCTCCGGCAGCAGACCATCTTTTCCTCTGGAATGAGGACACAGACAGGTGTAGACGCGGGTCCCTCTGTGATGAAGACATCACATGTCACTTGGTCTCAGCCTCTTACATTGTGGGAAGCCAACTGATGAGGCCAAGCCTGGGAAGAAGAGGGCAATAAGTGTAGCATACTCATGAGAGTGACTGGATTCCTAGATTTCTGTGAACAAATGAAGGACAATTTGATCACTGAAGGTTCAGGAATAGGAAAAAACTCTTGGTTGTGCAGCTTTCCCCAGAAACACTGGATTCCACTTGGATAATACTTTTAATAATTATTAAATTTTCAATATTTAGTACTTATCAGATATTATGAGTGCATTAGTTCTCCCAAGAAATCAGTGAGTTAGATACCCTCATTATTCTCATTTCATAACAGCAGAAATTGGAAATTTGAGATCTGTAAAAATAGAGCGCAATGGTCAGCACACGTAGTTAAGCTTAGATCAGGTTCCAGAAATAGGACAAGAAAAATAACAAAGGTTAACCAAGAATTCCATTGTTAAGAGGATTTGGGGGTCATCAGGCCAGAGCTAATATAACCCTCAATGGGTCAAAGACCCATGCTCCTTCATTGTCTTCATTGTACCATTTCAGAGCTTGCTTTGTGATACAAGCTGATTGTTAATGTACCACACATTTTATTGATGTGCAGAAAAAGGAAAGGGAAAAATCGGCCTGCTTCCTTCCTTCCAATTTATGTCTCAAGCAGAAAAATTGCACACACTACTTTTAAGTTTAATCCTAATATTTGTTTTATAGTTACACAGAAATGGTTTAATAGTCCCAAAAGTGGTTGTGGAAATGTTTATGGTTAATATTTGGAATTTGGGAAGAAGAGATATTTGTGGTGAGGACACAGCCCAGCGTGAGAAGGAGTAGTTGCACATCTCCATCCTCTATCAGCACGTGGAACAATGTGCTGATTGAATCTACTCAAACTGAGCATGCATCTCGTCAAATTGGAAGTGATGACAAATGAAATGGAACACAGGAAGATTGATATCCTGGGCAGTGGTTAGCTAAAATTTTGGACAGGTATTAAACATTTTGGTCAGACAAGTGTTTTGTTTACCAGAAATTATAAGCTCAAGAGTTGGAAGCACAGTCAAAAATTCAAGGTCTATCTTGAAGTACAGTACTGTCTGTGATTGGGTGATATATATTATACTTAAATACAAACAAAGAAATCCAGTTACTGTAATCAGTTATTCATGCACCACGCATTAAAGATAGTGATGACGAAATTGAAAAACTCTGCTATCTCCTTTTGATCAATTCTGAAATTGATCAAACATGTAATCAAGATGCATTGACAATTATTGGTCCTTGGAATGTGGAAGTTGAAACAGAAAAAGAGGAATGGTACTTGAAACATATGATCATGGTGTTAGAAAAAGTAGGACCACCATGGTAGAATTCGGCAACACAAATGACTTCTTCATTGCTAATACTTTTTTTAACAACATAAGTGACTATATATGTAGACTTTTCTAGATTGTATACACTGGAATCAAACTAACTATATCTGTGGGAGGAGATAATGGAGAGGCTCAATATGAGCAGGAAAATGCGAGGTAAAGGTCTGACGGTGGAAAAGAAAATCAATTGTTTATGTATAAGTTCAGATAGAAATTGAGAAAATAAAGACAAATAAACTTGAGTCAAAAGAGGACTTCGGTATCCCATGTGATTTTCAAGGTCACCTCAAGAATAGATTTGACATATTGAACACTAATCAGATTGTATGATCTGTGGGATGATGTCAAGAGCATCGTACATGAAGAAAGCAAGAAAAGATGAAGTTGATGTCAGAAGAAACTGAAATGTGCTCTCAAACATAGTATCCAAAATAAATGGAAGAATAATGGAGTAAGAGAATGTAAAAGACAATTTCAAAGAGCAGTTCAGTGAAGGAGGTGGAGAGGGAAGGATGGAAGCAGTATATTACACTAAAATGTACAAAGATTTGTAGTTAGAAAGTCACAAAGGAAAAACACTGTATGTTAGATGTATTTTCTAGAGAAACAAAACCAGTGACTCGTGTGTATTTTTTTTTGGGGGGGGGGGCGCATCACTGTTCTGTGGGAGTAGGAGGCCCAACCCCACTGCTGGAACTGAGCCTCCGTCCCAGTGGGCCGCAGTACCGGACACAACCACTACACCACCGGGGCTCAGCCCTCGTGTTTATTTTTATATAGGAAAGAGGCTTACAGAAAAAGGTTTACACAGTTGAAGAAGTAGGAAAGACCGGTCTGGTTCAAGTCAGGCATCTGACTTGATGAACTTGGAAGTTGATGAACAGGAAGCAGGGCAAAGCAGAGACCGTGTGGGGCCTAGGCTGGTGGATGCAGAAGTAACGTGATTCTGATGTCAGTCAAGTGAATCCATGTTTGGTAGTACACTGGTGGCTCTTGAAATTGGCAGACAATGCGCCTGAAAATTGAAGACCCAGATGCACAATCAGCTCCAGTAAAGGTGAGTGACCAAAGAGGACACACACATTCAGCACCGCTCAAGATGAAAGAATTCAATAGAAAATTCAAGTCTCGGGTTGCAATGTTGCAGGTAGTGTATGGGCAAAATATTAAATGGTATAGGAAACATCATCAGAAGATAGAAGAATGCAGTTACTATTCCATAAATATCGGATGACATGCAGCCATTTTCAGAGATAGCCGAAGCTCAAGAAAAAATAGAAATAGAGGAAGAAGTCCAAGCTAAACTGAAAGCGTTGTAAAATCCAAGGGTCCAGGAAATAGTGGTATAGCAATTGCAATGTTTCAACAAACGGATGAAGCATTGGAAGCACTCACTTGTATATGACAAGAAATTTAGAAGAAATACTTGGGCAACCAACTGGACAACTGGGCAACCAGCATGTTTTTGCCCAATGCAAATAAAGATGATCTAACAGAATATGAAAAGTATTATATAATATGATTAATATCACATGCAAGTAAAAGTTTGCTTAAGTAGTTCATGTCAGATTGCAGCCTCCCTGCAAGAAATTCTGACTCATAGCAATCCAATGGGGCAGAATATACACTCTGAGCCCCTCTGAGCTTCCCAAACGGTAATTTAAAAAATATATTTTATTGGGGGCTCATACAACTCATCACAATCCATACATAAATTCATTGTTAAGCACATTTGTACATTTGTTGCCATCATCATTCTCAAAACATTTGCTTTCTATTTGAGTCCTTGGTTTCGGTTCATTTTCCCCTCCCCCACCATCCCTTATGAACCCTTGATAATTTATAGTTTTTTTTCATGTCTCACACTGATTGCTGTCACCCTTTGTCCACTTTTTTGTTGTACATTCACCAGGGACAGGGTTATGTGTAGACTTTTGTGATCAGTATTCTACCCCACCTTTCTTCCCTTTCTCTTGCTGGCATAGCTACTCTCATTATTGATCCTGAGGGGTTTATCTGTCCTGGATTCCCTGTGATTCCAGTTCCTATCAGTACCAGTGTATATATTCAGATCTACCCATATTTGTAAGGTAGAATTGGGATCATGATGGGGGAGGAGGAATTGAAGAATTAGAGGAAAGTTGTATGTTTTATTGTTGCTATACTGCACACTGACTGGCTTGTCTTCTCCTCACGACCCTTCTGTAAGGGGATGTCCAGTTGTTTCTGCTGCTACTGGTGCTACTCTGCCACTCCTCAGATATTAAAAATGTTTTCTCTATGGAGGTTCAATATGCAGGCATCCTGGCATCCAAAGGACACACTCCACTCTGGCTTTGGGTCTCCACCCTGCCCTCATCCTCATTCACAATATAATTTTTGTTCTTTGATGCCTGATACCTGATCCCATTGACACTTTTGATCACACAGGCTAGTGCACTTATTCCATGTGGGCTTTGTTTCTTCTGAGCTAGATGGTCACTTGTTTACCCTGAAGCTTTTAAGGCCCCAGCCGTTATGACTTTTGATAGCCCACACCCTCAGCTTTCTTCACTACATTTGCTTATGCACCTGCTTTGTCTTCAGTGATCAAGTTGGGATGGTGAGCATCATGGTTTGCCAATATAGTAGAACAAAGCATTCTTGCATTGAGGGAGTACTTGAGTAGAGAACAAATGTTCATCTGCTACCTTAATACTAAACTATAAATATATGCACATAAGTAGGAAGAAAATGTTTTGAGAATGACGATGGCAGGAAATGTAAATGTGCTTGACACATGGATGATGTATGGGTTGTGATAAAAGTTTTAAGAACTTCCAATAAATTGATAAAAAAAAAAGAAGGGTTGAACCCCGGTGGTGTAGTGGTTGTGCGCGGGACTGTGGCCCACTGGGATGGAGGTTCAATTCCGGCTCCCAGGAGCAAAGGCTGGGCCTCCTACTCCCTCCACCTGAGGGCAGTGATGCCTAAAATAAAAAAAAAATGTTTAAAAAGCAAAAAAAGAAAAGAGCTCTTATGGCAAAGTGGTTGACTTGGCTGCTAACTTAAAAGTCATCTAGGGCAGTGATGCCACACACACACACACACACACACACACAAAGGCATCTGTTTGAACCTATGGACCTCTCTGTGGGACTTGTTGTGCAAATCTGGTTCTGTAAAAATCACCCTCTTTTGAGTGTGTGTGTGTCTGGCATCACTGCACTCTGGCGTGAGTAGGCAGCCCAGCCTTGCCCCTAGAGAGCTGCTGCTGGATTTGAACCATCAACCCTGTGGGCTGCAGTCCCGCACACAACCACTGCACCAGCAGGGCTCAGCCCAATCCCCCTTTTATACATGCTTGGGGCGCTTCTCTTTGCCTGTGTACAAAATCCCAGGGTCAAAAGCCAAGGTCTTAGCTATCAGCGCCATCTGCCATTTTCTTGGGTTAATTTAGATTTGGACATTTTCAAATTATATTGGATGTAATAGTATTAAAAAGATAGAAAAGGGGAAAGTGGAAAAACGTAAAGGGCTTGATGAAGTCAAGGAAATTGTCGGGACTGCTGAATGAACTGCTTTCACAGATCACTGCCATCGCCCTAATTTTGACTCTTAGAAGAACTCCACAGGACAGGGTAGAACTGCTCTGGTAGGTTTACAAAACTCTAACCCTTTGCAAGAGTAGAAAGCCTCATCTTTCTCCTGTGGAGAGACTGTTGGTTTCACACATGTTGACCTTGCAGTTGCAGCCTAATATTGAACCACGACACCACCCATGCACCTTACTGTCACAGATAGTTCCTTGAAATGGAGGTGCGTGATGCCGTGAGTTTGGAAAGATGAAAAGCCTTAGCAAGAGTGGAAAGAAGTTTCCTGGTATTTTGCTGATGTTAGATGAAGATATTAAGGGCCAGGTGTTTGAGGTATAAGAAAATAAAAGAATTAAAAGGACTATACCAGTAATGCTTTCATGATTATTATTCACATTGACAGATCACAGAAGTGTTGACAAGAGTTTTGAAAACCTGTTCTGGTATTGGGATAATGGTTACACTGTTTCCTTTTGAACAAATATTACTTGGTCAAAGTTCAAGTCTCCTTTACACACATGACATTTGTTATATTCAAAATGACAAGTCTTCAAAATAAATAATGTTTCGGATAACTGAATATTTTCTACTCCAATATAAATCATTCTGATAGAAAGGTTTAAAAAATATATTACAAATTGCCTTCTTAAAATAATAAACAGAACCTATCGGATTGTTAACATTCATTCTCAAGTATGTCTTGGGCTAGAATAAAATCATATTTGTCTCTCCGTTTCTGTCAGTACTTGGGTTCTTCCATCATACGAGGAAGTGCCATGGTTTCACAAGAAGAGCGTCTTGGTCATTTCTAATGGTTTAGTCCCTCTAAGTCTCTCCAAAATTAAGAGATCATAAGGTGTCGGCCTCCTTTTTATAGTAAAGAAATGACTATTGTGATTAAAGAAACTGGAACTCAAGCTTATAAAGAAAGATGACGTTACTTTTTCTTCCTCATCTGTCACTATTGCCAGCTTCTCATTGCACAGTAGAAGGCATTTGTACAAATAGGAACCCTTTTTTACTCTCAGAAAAAAAAACCCTAAAAATAAGACTGTCCTACCTAATAAGGACTGCTTTTTGAAGCAAGACACTATTTTTAACATTATTTTTTTAACTTTAAAAACCTTGTGAAACGGACATGTGGAATTTGAACATAGCTGGCACAAATTCTATTTCATTACTTCCATATATATGCTAAGAGAGAGGGAAGCTTGTAAGTTTCTCCACTCCAATTCCTGCAGAGTTTTTGCTTTGTTCCATCTTCCACACTGAAAAGTTGGAGGAGCAGAATGGGAATTCCATGCTTTCCTGGTGAGTTGATAGCGTGCTGACAATGTGTCCTTATGCATGAGGAATTGGCCATCTTCGAAAAAGTGCTCTTATGAGAAAACACTGAGCAAAGGTGCCCCAAATGTGAAGGCTGTTGTTGAAGGCCAGAAGGAGGCCAGTCAGGATGTATGTGTTATTATGCAGGTTTCACCGGTGGCAAAGTTGGTGGACGTCTTGGTTTACAGGTACGCCTGAATGTCAAGGCAGACTCCCTCCGCTTCTGCTTTGGTCCAAAGATAGAGCAAAGCATGGAAGTCTTGATTTTAAAGTAATCTTGAGAGAATTGTGCGTTCTGACACTTCCTTCAAGTGTTGGGATTCCGGCAGCTTTCTCCTGTAATTACAGAGCAGGAGAAGCATACCGTGACCAAGATGACTGACTCAGCCATGAATGTGCCTTCAGAGGACACACAGATATTGAGGTAGTACAAGAAGCTGAGCTGTGGTGTGAACACCAGTGGCCCCACGTGATGGAAAAGAGAAGCCTCTGACTGAAGGTCTTCACTTTGAAAATAAGTTCAAACGGGAGCCATACCTCCGTTATCTGAAGGCTGAGTTGGTTGAACAGATATTTGGCACGTTCAAGATTTCTGTGTGGTATTTAAAGTTGCAGTTTTTCTTTGAGCCTATGGTCATTTGAATAAAATGGACCACGTGGGGGGAGGGAGCAGGGGATTGGTTTTTATCTGAACTTGTGTCCCCCTTTGTATTTCAAACTAGAGTTCTCTAGATGATTTGGAGAATGGGCATTGTTAAAAAGTATATCTCTTTATTTCATTTGTCTAGTCAATTCTGATAATCCAAGTCATAAAAACATAGCATATAATAAAGGATGGTGAAGAATTAGGGTAGTCATAACCTAAACATAAACATGTATTCATTTGAGCCTTTAGTAAAGAGGTGTGTAGAAATGACCTGGGGGCATCATTTAATCTAATCTTCTTATCTAACTTCCTCAGGGGAGAGATCGTCAGGTGAGTTGAGATCTTAAGAACAAAGGAAGGCATTGGCTTTGCGATCTTTGTGAGGTAGATATCTCATGAGAACCTCCTCTTGATTCTAGGAAGGATTCAATGATGACAATTAATAAAATGTGGTCTTTTAAAAAGCTGTTTATGGGCTGAGCCCTGGTGGTGGTGGCATAGTGATTGTGCGTGGGACTATGGCCCACTGGGTTGGAGGTTCAAATCCAGCAGCAAGGTTGGGTCTTCTGCTCCTACCACTAGAGGGCAGTGATGCCCCCCCCAAAATGCTATTTACAGTTAGACCTGAAATTGATTCCTGTAAATTCACACACACACACACACACACACACACACACACACACACACATACACACAAGCGTAAAAACTTTTTTGGCTGTGGTAGGCTATGTGTATGTGTGTGTGTGCATATAGATATGTATGTATATGTGTGTGTGTGTGTGTGTATATATATATATATATATATATATATTTCCAGAGACATCAGCGTTTAGCTTAAACTGGGAATAGATTTTTGTAGTATTATTTTCAGCCTTACTCCCAAAATAGCGCACTTGCACACCCAGATTTTTCTCACAAATAATTCAAAAGTTTGACCCATAATAGGTGTTGGGTAAATAGTTTTTGCAATATAGTAATAGATGAGGGTATGCTGTTCAGAGGATTTTTAAATATGAAATTTTTAAGCACAAAAGAAATAAGAGAGAAAGTCAAGACAAAATGCTCAACTCACTGCAATCGAGTCCGTCCCGACCCAGAGAGACTCTGGACAGAGCTGAACTGCAGGCCATGCCATTGGAAGCCATTCTTTCACCAGGGTGTGACTGGTGGCTTGTGGTTTTGAACTGCTGATTAGGCTGACCCCACAAGTCTGACATGTAACCTCTCTGCCACCAGGCTTCCTGACAAAATACTGAAAGACCATTTTTGTTGCTTAGTCATTTACACTACAACACCTGTAAGTAATGTCTGCTTTCCTGGCATATGACTTGAAAGGACGGAGGTATTTAGAAATGGTACTCTCCATTTTCATTTCTAAAATCAGCTGTGAATTTCTTCACCAATTCTCTGTATCAAATGACTTGTCCTCCCATTTACTATTTTATTTTCTCCCAAAATAGATTTGGTTTGGCCCATTCCATAGATTTCATTTAAAAAAACGTAGAACAGGGCTAAGCATCATTATATAATGTATAAAATGGTTAATGTGTCTTGTTTGGGGTTACAAATGAGACACCATGATCTCAAATATCACTTAGTGAAAACATTCTAAAAGGTTTAAAAGAGGCAAAGGCAATACAATGATGTAGACACATCATCTGGATGAAAGGGAGGCCATTAGTAGCATGTGATCATAATGACATCTGAGGATTTTTTACAGTCAAGACATTAGTTAAATAAGGCAGTCAGCAAAGGGAGCTGTTACAAACTCATGATTGTTGACTGATAAATAACATATGGTAGTTACAGGTGGGACCACTGAAGAAGGAATCAGGCCATGATGGGGACAAGTACATTATATTAGATAAAGACGCTTACACAATGAGGCAGTGCCTTCTATTGAAAGCCAACAGGACAAAACTAATGAGGCATAACCCTGACTATGTGACCCCTCATGTCTATCAAGGACATATTCGCTGTAGTCCCTAAAAGATAATCCTCACTGGACTGGCTGGAGGGGTGTGGAGGTGATACACTTTCCAATGCCCTTTGTGTGAGAGTAAGATTATCCGCATCCATGTTTTATAGTCAGAAATAATTCAATGGAAACTGAATCTCCGTTGGGCCTCTGCAAATAGATTTTGAGTTTTCACTGTCATCCAGCTTTCTGCAAAGGAGATGCTCACAATTTACATATACATTTATATATGACACAAATACAATGGATGCAGTAATAGTCTGAATTTAGGAATTTGATTTAAATGTAAACTTTTCTTTCAAGGTGTTAATACTTTCAAGAAAGCTTTTAAGTATTAATAATGTATGAGTACAATGATAAGTGTATGCTCCTTCTTGGAATGATGACATGGTTTAGGAACAGGTCCTGTGATGACAATAAATAACACATTTAACACTTAGGTTTAAAGGCGTATTTAACGACATTTTAAAAGTATGATCTTCATTACCTATAGGTTGATATTGTTATCAGTGATTTTGAACGTGAGAAAGCAAAGTAACACTAGTAGGTATCACCTCTCAAATTATTTTAGAAAAGAGGTAAGATATAAATAAACAGAAAATTGAACTATTTATGACATAGGAAACTTAAAAAATCAGATAGTTTAAACTTGGATCTGGTATGCTATTAGACCTTTATACACACCATTTTCTCAATCTCAAGAAATAAATGTGATGAACTTATTATTTGATGTCTATTCTCCAGGTAGTAAAATTTTGCAATGTATTAAAAATGCCTGCTTTAACAAGCATATCAAAAAGATCATATCACTCTAAACCAAATACTTGAACTGGTACTGATAGGACACGTTAGGAAACTTTAAAGTCTCCAAGTCCCTGCTTGTTGACTGTCAGGAATAATCTTTCTCTTATTTGTGTCCCTGTTCTTAGTATTTTTTTCTCAACTTAAATTCTTAATTTTCTGTGACCTTATTAAAATTTATTTTTTTCTATTAAACTTATCCTGCTTAATATATTCTTATTATTTTATACTTATTATTCATCAACTAGAATAAAATGAAGAGTAGATTTCAAATATTCAAGGTAGCAATAATAGAAGTCATTGTTAAATTTTGACTTAACTTCTTCATGATTGTCAGTAACTGTATTTAAAAGCATTTTCTCTTAAGTTTATGTAAATACTAGAAGTTTTTTGTGAAAAATTTTAGAGTGGAGCTCAACTAGTTTTGATAAAATTGATTTTAAAACCTAATATGTAATTAAGTAAAGGAAAATGGAGAATAACATGAATAACATTTTTTTTAGAAAACTACATTTCTGTGGAAAGTGTTTATAATATGTATTAACATACAGAATTAGTCTTAACCTGCTAGAAAGACGAGAAAATGCAACACCTTTCAAAGATGCAAATTGACAATTAACAAAACAATAGAATTCTAGGCCTTCCTTTGCCAGAGGTGCAAATTGATAATCAGGCTCTGCTGAAAAGCTGGTTGCTTCTATTTAAAAGTTAGCCTGAAAGGGAGACTCCCCAAGGAAGAAGAAAATAAGAATATGACCACTTCTGTTAAGTAGAACATCTAATCAGTAATGATAACATCATTCTACTGCTCTCTGCAGTTTATATTTGAAAAATCACAGCTGAAAAAGAGGGGAAGGTGTGAATGTGGTTTCTGTATGCTTTTAACAGCATTGCTTTTCACATTGGTTGCTGATTCAGTCCATGGTTTTGACCTGTACTTTTAAGGTATTAAATGGTATGGGACTTGGGTACCTGAAGAATCTAATAATACTTAGGCATGTCTCTGTAGGGCTATATTGTGTTATGCATGTGCTCATGAGTTCCTGCTGAGGTAGTGTCTGTGTGCGCTCCACCCGCAGTGTTCCACAGGAAGATATTTCAGCTGCTCTGATGATTTGTACCATTTGATTTTTTTTTTTAAGTTGTACCATTTGATTTTATCTGCCTCATTATAGGTGTTGACCTGCTCATCGACTCATGTTTGTTTACTTTGCTACTGGAAGTCTGTAGGTGTATTAGAAAAGGTGATTTTGATTTTTCTTTGCTTTTAATTTGTCCTTTCAGTAAGTATTCTAGGGTCAATCTGTGTTTTCTGAGTATTATTGAGTTTCTGCTACTGCAATGTTAAGACTTGTAGGTACAAACATGATGGAGAATTGGTCATCTTACTTTAAAGCTTCTTAGACCTGCTACTGCCTATTCATAGCAAGTGTGTTTTCTAAGGTCATAGACATTGTTTGGAAACACGCTGCCACATCTTTCTCCCTTGGATTGGCTAGTGGGTTTAAGGCACCAACCATTTGGTTAGTAGGCTAATGCTTAGCCAACTGCATCACCAGGGCTCTTTACAACCCAGCAGGATATACTTGAACGATATTTGATATTCAAAGCTATTCATTTCCTTTCATCCCCAGAACAGTTATTAGGCATCAAACTCTGGTGGTGTGCTGGCAAACTACAAGCTCATCAGTTCTAAACCACCCACTGCTCTGAAGGAGAGAGAGGAATCTCTCTGCTCCATGAAGGATTTCTGAACTCATAAGGGCCGTTGCCCTATGTCATATGTGGTCACCAGGATTTGGTGTTGACTTGTTGGTAGGGAATTTAGTTTTGAATGAGTCCTGGTGACATTGTTGGGTCAGCACCGCAAGGTCTGCAGTTCAAATCTACCAGCTTATCCATGTTGAGGGAGAAAGCTGACACTGTCTGCTTTCTTCAAGGTTTATAGCTTCAGGAATTCTATATAGGGTCACGATGAGTCAGAATCAACTTGATGGCAGTATTATACAATACTACATAATAGTACTAAACGAACCCCAGCGATTTGGGCTACTAACCACAAAGTCAGCAGTTTGAAGCCATCAGTCACTCGACTGGGGATAGATGAGGTTCTCCTATAGAGTTAAAAGCTCAAAGAAACACAAGGGAAGTTCTACACAATCATGTGGAGTTCTTATATATCGGAATCAATTCTATGGCAGTAAGATACAGCACTTAACAACCAAGATATAAACCCTACTAGATTACCAACCTTACTGTATGGTCCTTTTATATTGTTCCATTTATTACTCAACAGTTATTAAGATAGTTTCTGTGCATACAAATGTAAGCATGGATACAAATATTTAAAAAAGTAAAGCACAGTGTATGTCCTCAAGAGTGTGAAGCTTTGGAAAAGGTGCAGATCAGTTTCATTCTAGAGGCAAGAGCAACATGAATGCCTCCTTCAGAGGAACCGGGTAGGGATGAACTTCTTGCAGTCTGTGTCTTCTGCAGGAGAGTTTAATTTTCTTGTTTTAGGGTTTCTGTGCACTGTTATGACTGCAATTCAAGTCAAGGAAGACTTTACTTATACCCAAACAATAGATATTACATTAACTCTAATCATTGTCATTTTCCCATTAGCCTCTGGAACTTTATACTGTGCTGATGTACTACTTTGCCATTTGAGAAGGGTTTGAAGTCTTAGAGTTAGTAACTGGTGGGGACTTGGTGGAGCCTAAAGGCCACCACTTTGGGCTTTGGAGTAGGACAGGCCTGAGATGGAGTGTATCAACCACACGTTTGGAGAGGCCCTTTGAACTATAGCTCCTTTATGTAAAATGAGGACTTTGGATTTGGTTGGGAGGATTCTTATCAGGTAAACAGAAGACATAGAGATAATTCATACAGTGTTCAGAACTGTTTGTGCATGACCAGCCCTCAGTACATGGAAGCTCCCATTTGTTCTGACAGCCATCAAGAGTGGGAGAGAGAGTACGAGTTCCCATCATCTGCATCCTGGCCCATAAGGCTTTGAAATTAAGGCCCCTTGCCTTTGAACTGAGCCCATCAAAGGAGACATCAAACTTTAATGTCCACTTGTCATTTTAAATTGAACCCAGTAAATATCAGGGTCAATAGGATTGTGAATCGTGTAGTCTAAGCTCTTCTATAAATATAGCCATTTTTGTAAATTGAGCTATTCTAGAAGAACAAGAGCAGCAATTCTCAACCTGTGGGTTGTGACCCCTTTGGGGGTCAGATGACCCTTTCACAGGAGTTGCCTGCGTCATAACAGTAGCAAAATGACAGTTATAAAGTAGCAGGGAAAGTAATTTTATGGTTGGGGGTCAACACAACATGAGGAACTGTATTAAAGGGCTGTGGCTTTAGGAAGGTTGATAATAACTGAATTTGAGCATCATCTTTAGATTTACCAAAGACCTACTATGTATCCACAAATTGAAGCTGAGAGCAAGAAAGAATCAAATGCTGAGAGATGTTTTCTGGGCGATGTGACTCAGGGATCAGACAGAAGCTGCTCCTTTACTCCTTACTTTTTTTTAAGGATTCATTCATTCATTTTAGTTGCTTATTTAGTTTTTCATTTTCCAAATATCATACATGTTCATATAACTATATAAATGCATCATCATACTCTAAACCCATTTAAAATAAACTGTTTCAAGGACTATATGCTTATGGACATATACATATATTATTTATTTATATTTTTAAGAAAAGATAAGTATTGCTCCCTATGTGAACATACATAACAGTTACTGGGTGAAGTGAATACATTTTAAAAATCATTTTATTTGGGCTCATGCAGCTCTTTTCAGAATCCATACATGCATCCACTGTGTCAAGCACATTTGCACATTTGTTGTCATCATCACTTTCAAACATTTTCTTTCTAGTTGTGCCCCTGCTATCAGCTCCTCATGAATATATATTTTTTCTCAAATGTTGCCTGGTACCCTAATCGCTCACCTGCTACTGTAAGACTACTGCTGAGGGGCAGATTTGATGATTATACATGTAGGAGTAGTTCTTGCCAACTAAGAGCTCCTGGACATGACAGTTCCCAACAATTGTAGAAAATGAGCATATTTTAATCTATTTCTGCCATATTTGATTTGTCTGAAATATTTCTGACATTTGTACTGGTTTGTGGTAGAAGATAGACTAATTGGTTGGACATGAGTTTCAGCTCAGTTCTCCTCTTTCTCAAAGTCTTGATTTGTTTTCAGTCTCTTTGCCAGTGGTTCTCAACCCATGGTTTGCAACTCCATTGGAGGTCGCATATTTCCCATGGTCTTAGGAACAGAGTCACCCAGTCCTGTATCCATCTCCAGATGGATCCACCCACATGCAGATACGCCCACATAGGTGTAACTGGCATGAGGAATGTTATCCATGCTATGCCAGGCTTCAAGACAAAATTTCATTTATTTGTCATTGTAAGTAAATATCTCACAATGTATAATTACATATTGATTAATCACAACCTTATTTATCTTCAGTTTGTCACAGTGAAAATATATTGTGCATATCAGATATTTATATGATGATTCATAGCAGTAGAAAAATTACAGTTCTGAAGTATCAACAGAAATAATTTTCTGGTCGGGGGGGTTCCCCACCACATGAGGAACCATATTACAGGGTCGTGACATGAGGAAGGTTGAGAACCCTGCTCTAAGCCATATGGGATGAAAATTGGGCCACTCTAGGGCATGGGTTTCATAGAAATGTAGATAAAAGAAAAGGTACCATCCCCAGCCCATCTTACCTATCATTGTTCTTCTCCAAAAGAAGAATTTGTTATCCCCTCCATGGGGGTTGGCTATGAATATGAGCAGGGGACAGGATGCTCTACTCCCTGAATCCCCACCAAATCTCCTTGTTATTGTTACGTTCCATCTAGTGGGTCATGGACTATAGTGACTCTGTGCACAATAGCACAAATTCTGCACTGTCTTGTCCTGTGCTGTCCTCACAATCGTTCCTATGCCTGACTCCGTCAATGCAGTCACTGTGTGGTCCATCTTGTTGACCTCTTTTTGCTGTCCTTCCACTTTGCCAAAGGCAATGTCCTTTTTCAGGGATTGGGTTCTTCTGACATGGAAAAAGTATGTAAGACTAAATCTTGCTCTCCTTGCCTCTAAGAAGCACTCTTTCTGATACAGAATCTCCTTAGCCTGCACTTTTGAGCACTCCCAAGTTTCTTCTTTGACGGGTGGAGGTGCCAATTTGCTCCAACAAACTTTGAACTTCACCACAAACAAAGCCAAAAGCAAAATGCCACTTCTCTCTTCTTAAGCAGTTTGAAAAAAATCTTTCTGTGTGACAAGTCAGGTTTCTCTTCTTATCGATAAGGAGTTTGTTCTTCTAACTCACAACTTCAGTACCAGAATTGTAGATGAAGGGGTATTCTAATTCTGTCCTTTTGGGGTCACTTTGCTGCTGACATTCTGCAAACACTGCAATCAGCTTGAACTCTTGTTCCAAATAGCATCCTGCTTATCTGTAGGATCTGAGCTGGTGGTGCCGGCGTCATCACCCAATCTGTACCTGGCTCCCCTGGCGCCAACTCTCTCCACCCTCTCCCTCGCCTGCCAGCCCCAAATTCCAGCATCAGGAGGATTTTTGATGGGTGTGGGGCTCAATCAACTCTGCCTTCAGCAGATTACTTCACACCTGTCAAAACCTGTTCTAAATAGGTCACTCTCTACTCCCTGAATTTAAAGTTCCTGGGGAAGAACCCATCCCTTTCCAAGATGAGCTCACATGTTATATCTTATTTCATGTTGTTTTTAAGAAACGTAGAAGCTGGGGTACATGTCTAAAAAATAGCTTCTTCTCTGACCCTTTTCCAGGAGTCCTGGAGATAGCAGAAAGGGGCATCTCCATAGTCAAATCTAGCAAGGTGCTCAGCCCCACTCCCTTCCTTCTACTTTTTGGTCACCCTTTATCCACTTAGGAAATTTAAAATAGAACTCATTTCCATCACAAACCACTGAGAATCCAGGAGGTATGCAGGACTCCCTCTCTGTCCAACAAAATCACATTCACGGTCACAAAACACACTGAGTTTAGTTCTAAGGGTTAACTTTCCCTTGATCACAGTGATGCTTGTCCAAGTGTTGTTTTTTTAAATCCCTGAATACATCTGCATGTATACTGCAGATGTACCTCATGTGATTGAGCAATAGCACACTCTTTTGTTCCGTATACGAAAATTATTGACATGATTATTTCATAATAGCATTAGGAGCCATAATAACATAATGATTGACTCTCAAGGAACCATTTTACTAGACTGCTACAAAGTTAGATTTGTTCTCCATTGATCTTCCAGAATTTTGACAATAACACAGTCTCCTCTGTCTGAATCCACCCTGTGACAGTGGGTTTGGCTTGGTTTGATGGTTACTTTTGGTAGCAGGGCTTTCCTAAAGGGAAGTAGCCAAAGACCTTGGAAATGTAGAACTAAAGTAACCAACGCAAATGACTGCCATTGAGTTCATTCTGACACAGAAGGACCCTTTAAGACAGAATAGAGCTGCTCTTGGGAGTTTCTTTACTGGAGTAGAAAGTTTTGTCCTTTTCCCAGGGAGTGGCTGGTCCTGTCAAATAGCTGGCCATTTGGTACAGAGCTTCTGCAAATTACAGAAAGGCTGGCGGAAAGCAGGTACAACTCAGCGGCCTCAGCCCCGCCCTGTGGATGCACATGTCTTTGGGCATTGAGTTCACATGTTGCTGATTTTTTTTTTTAAAGGATTGAGAGAGGAGGGCAAGTTTCTGAGGAGGAATGATGCATTAATTGGGAGACATGTTATATTGGCTAGTAGAGATATTGGAAATCTAGTTTATAGAGAAGAATGTGTGCTGAAAATAGAGACTTAATAGAGAACGTGGCCAGACAGGAGTTTGCAAAAAATAATAAGAATGTGGAAGACCTTTCCTTCCTGCCTCTGCAACTGCAGTCCCATTTTAAACCACTTGGTTGGCAAACTGCAAAACTTTCTTTCATAGGTTAGCTCTCTCCTCTCTCTCTCTCTCTCTCTCTCTCTATCTGTCTCTGTCTGTGTCTCTTTCCCCCACCTCCTCTCTCCCTCTCCCTCTCCGCCCTCCCTGCCTCTTCCATTCTTCCATCAAGTCAATGCTGTTGCATAGCAACCTTCTGTGGGTTTCTAAGACTGTAACTATTTATAGAAGTGGAAAGTCCACTTGGTCTTCTGAGAAGCTACTAGTAGCTTTGAACTGCCAAGCATGCATATTGTAGCCCAATATGTAACCTCCAGGGATTCATATTATGGTTGCCAAACCCTTCCTTCTGAATCACAATTCTACAGACATTCCTTTTTTACTTGTCAGTCTTCTGTAGCTCCTCTTGTTAGGTGTATTTCAATCTCCTTGGCTTGTAGTCCAGGTTTCCGCTTAACCTTAGCTAACCAAATTATGGACTTTAGTTTCATTGTTAGCCTCTTTCTACAACACATCTCAGAGTTACACTCTGGCCTACTGTGAGATCAGCAATTTGAAACCACCAGCTGCTCCGAGGGAGAAAGATGAGGCTTTCTACTCCCTTAAAGAATGAGGCTTGAAAACCTGCAAAAGCAGTTCTATCCAGTCTTTGAGACTGTTAAGAGTTGGCACCCACTCGATGGCAGTGAGTGGGCACAACTCATATGCTGTGTTCTACAACTAAGATCATTTTCCACTTCTTTAGCATCACCGTATGCTTTCTGCCCCTCCTTCATGCCTTTATTAATTTTGTCTCCTTTCCGTGGACTTTTTTGTATTCAAAATTGAGCTGTCAAAAACTCCTTTCTGAGAGGGTCATACATTTCTGGATGCATTCATTTGATTGTAGCAAATTCTTTTCTCTGGTAAATACCATGGGTTTTAAGACTATTGAAATCAGAAAAGCCTTGGAGCTCTGCAAGTTCAGTTGCCCCAACACTTTGTCTTAGTGAACAGTGAGAAGATGGATGTCTGGAGCCAAATTAAAAATTTTAGAAATGTCAATTGATTTCTGAGTTATAAGTTCATCCATTGTGGTTCATGCCATGAGGCCCACCTTCTGGCATTTATACCTTTATAAGTGTGGGGTGAGCTTTCTGACTGGCTCAAGACAGATAGAATCCAGCTAAAAGAATGAGACAGCCCTTGCTCAAATCAGATGTTACTGAGTAGTGCTGGAAGTGCAAGCACTTTGTACAAATAGTAAAAGAATTTGTGTACCTTTTCAGAGATGATTTGGGTTATGTTTGTATACCTCTACTATAATGTCTATATCTCGATTAAGCATATACAAATGAAATTCATTATATTTGAAGGAATGGTAGTTTTAATATAGCCTTTCTTCCTTTTTACATATACACCAAACACGAGTGGTTTCCTATTGCGTGGACTCTGACTCACAGTGACCCTGTGGGCAGAATAGAACTTCCCTGTGAGTATCCCAGACTTTATGGGAATGGAAAGCCTCTCTCTCTCTCCTCCTTTCTTTCTTTCTTTCTTTCTTTCTTTCTTTCTTTCTTTCTTTCTTTCTTTCTTTCTCTCTCTCTCTCTCTCTCTCTCTTTCTTTCTTTCTTTCTTTCTTTCTTTCTTTCTTTCTTTCTTTCAGCAACTGATGGCTTTGAACTGTAAAACTGGAGCTTCCACAGTCAGCCTGTGACCCACAATGCCACCACCAGTGCTTCCCTTAAGACACAGTACTATATAATTCTTACACTCATTTACTATGGAGACGTGCTCACACCAGGGAAAACTGAGTTTTAGTTGATGTTATTCAGCTGCCACACAGATTTTGTGTTAACTTTCTGTAAGCATCATTTCTAACTTCTTATTTTTACCCCACTCAAATGCTCTGTATTTTCCACCATCCTATACCACAAAGCAGTTATTTCAAAGGCTATCTTCATTAAATTGGATTCCTATTGATTTCATGTATTTTTGGTGATATTAAAAATGTGATTATGGCCTGAGCCCCGGTGGTGTAGTGGTTGTGCGCGGGACTGTGGCCCACTGGGACAGAGGTTCAATTCCAGCAGTGGGGCTGAGCCTCCTACTCCCACCACCGGAGAGCAGTGATGCCCCCCCCCAAAAAAATGTGATTACAAAATTCACCAGGTATTTTTACCTTTCCTTTTTTTTTTTTTTACCATATATACCTTGTGGTTTTTCTTAGACTTTTTGGTGACCCATCTGTTATAACTCCAGGTGTTACATAAACGGAAGAAAACCAGTGGCTTGTTTTGCAGACCTTGTCTCATGCATGCACTATTCTGTGTACTTTTAAATCTGTGGCAGTTTTATGGATATGTATTATTTTAAGAAAATTAGCTTGGCGTTTTGTTGTTGTTGATTTTGTTGCCTTCTTTGCTCTAACTACTGTGCAGTCAGCAATCTTGTTTTCCTTTCTCTGATTCCTGTCATCAGCTGTCTCTGGATAAAGGCTTTTGATATGTTCTATTGTGACATATTGGACCTTGTCCCGAGTTAATCATTCACGTTAGGAGTCTGGTTTTGGGCATCAAGAATTATATTCTTTCTTCACATTCAGCTTTAAAATCCTGGGCAATTTAGTTTAAAAAACTTTGACTGTGGGCTGCTATGTAAGCGCCCAACTGTACTAAAACGTGTAACTGAGTTAGCAGTGCTTTGTTCCTGATGAGGCCGAGGGAATCTCTTAACAGCACTGATGGCTGGGGACTTTGCAATACTCTGAGAGATCTTTTTCAAGCACCCCATGAACCGTCCCACTTGAGACTGTTTTAGAATTTGAGCTTCCCATGCCATATGTGGAAACATGAAACATCTAGATGTTCTTTCCAAATGTTTTCCATGTCCTTACACATGGGGGCCTTAAGTACACAGCATAGTGAATCATTATTGCATAAATCTATTCTCCTCTTTGGAATTCTACACATAAAAGTCAGCAGAACCCTCTAAGACAGAAAAAAATGTTGTTGTTATTGCTAACTCACTGCCATTGAGTCGGTTTTGACTGATAGTGACCCGACCTGACAGGGTAGAGTTCTCTCTACGGATTTTTCAGACTGTCTCTCTTGAAGGGAGTAGAAAGTCCTTGTTTTCTGCCAAAGAATGGCTGGCAATATGAATTTTGAACTTTGTGTTGCCAGCCCAGTTTGTAGGTCACTGGGCCAGCAGGGCTCCGTTGTTGATGTTAGGGACCATCAAATCAATCCCCACTTGTAAAGACCCTATAGACCATAGAAGGAAATACTACTATCAATATACTCATGGATAATATTAAAATGACAATAGATTCTGAGAAGCACACACATGTTTCTTTTGTTAGATTTTTTAATCTAGATCATGTTTTAGAAATATGTAGGTGTGTGTTTGCGTATATATTGGAAAATGAATAGGACAATGGGATTGTGTACCCAGAATATAAAAGTGCTTTTAGGAGCTATTTTATAACATTTCTGCATTTTCTTGCACCTTCCAGAACTGTGTTTCAAAAAAAGTTGGGAGCTTTCTATTCAGTTGATTTTTTAAATATATATGTTTTACTATTGAATCACAAAGAGAAATTTATAGGGAAAAAAGTATTATGCTATAGTTCTTACTTCATAAAGGCCTTGTGAATATTTGGGTGTAAATATGATAACTGTGTGGATATTTACTTTTTGGCCAACAGAAAGGATCTTCTTGTTTTAGCAAAACTGATCTAGGAGATATTAGTTGTTCAAAGCATAGCAGTGAGGATAAAGAAATGATGTTAATACTTTGAAGCCAGGGTAGATCACATTATTTTATTAGTTATAGCTTCACGGTTATTAACTTCCTGCACTCAGATACTGGAAAATGCTTCTTTCTCCACCCTCCTTCCCAGATTGCACAGGTGGACAGGTGCCTACTCATGCTGGCTTAGCGAATAATGGACAAAGAATAATGCCAGAAGCATGTACCTTTACTTAGAATATTGTAATCATAGATTTTAAAATTTGGAGTGGGGCTGAGCCCCGGTGCCATAGTGGTTGAGAGCAGGACTGTGGCCCACTGGCTTGGTTCAAATCCAGCAGCAGCAAGGCTGAGCTTTCCACTCCCACCAGAGGGCAGTGATGCCCAACAACGACAAAAAAAGATTGGAGTGTCCATGTGCCCAATTTTGTAATAATATATCAACTATCTAGTTGTTCTCATGTTATAAGCTTTCTATAAAATTCTACTGAACGTCTGTCTATTCTTTTACTGGGAAGGTTAGTTTCACGATGTGAATGAAGTGTGCAAAATGCTGTTTTTCATCGTAGAACACACACACGTACACTCCATAACCCTGAACCAATTGTCGTTGGGTCCACTTCAATTCATAGAGACCCTTAGTGTGTGATTTCTGAGACTGTGGTATATCTCTTTAAGAGTGGTTGAGTGCGGGCCTGTGGCCCGCGGGCTTGACGGTTCAAATCCAGTGGCGGCTCTCAGGAGCAGCACTGGGTAGCACCCACGACCACCAGAGGAAGTGAGACCCCCTCCCCCAAACAAAACAAACAAACAAAAAAAGAGTTCAGAGTGCCGTAACTTCCTTACCCAGTGTCAGGTGGGTGTGAATCCATGACATGAAGAACAGCAGTGCAGCTTTATTTGATAGCGTCACCAGGAGTCCATTCATGTACACATATAATATGTACATATTCCCCTGGATACCTTTAAAGAAGGTATCCTTCTATGATAAAGAAGGCTTTATCATAAGTTGTATCTACAAAGATGTATGCTTTCAGCAAATAATATGCACATCTAAAATAGGACAACCCATTTTGGACAAATTTTAAGACATTTGTCAAAGCTTTTCAGTACAAAGAGGAACGAATCTTCAAGTGTCATACTTTTTTCAATAAGTAATATGAGCTTGAGAGTTTTATGAAAAAGTTATTTCATGTATTCAGTTGGAGTCAGTAGTACGCAGAGTGTACAGACTCTGTGCCCTGGGTTTTCCACATGACTGAATGGACAGGGCACCTTCTGCCTCAGGGCAGAGGCACCTAATCACCCTCAGGGCCCAGCTGAGTCTGGCCTGGTGTCCTGTGTCTCTTAGGGTTTGTCGTGGCAGTTTGGTGAGGGAACATTTTGGTTATAAAGTGATGCAAGAATTATTGCAAAGACATAGGTCAACATTCTAGATGCAGTGCAGATTAAATTTCAACTAAGGCACACATACATAAACTATGCACAAAAACAAGATGATAAAATAGAGGAAATTGAAAAAAATGAGTGTCTAATTCCCTCAGCTATAAATTTTGAAATCTAGGTTCTCAAAACTGATGGTGACGTAAACACTGCTCTGACCCAAGGATTTGGGGCTATAGGAATGGGCAATAGAGTGCTTTTAAGACGCAACATAAGAAAGCTGAAGAAAGATTATCGTTCTGGAAGAACTATTACTGGATGGCTTACTGGAAGAAAGAACTTGTGGAGAGAGATTAACAGAAGGAATAAAAAGTCTCTTGGTTCACAGACTGACAGTCATAATGCTCGAGACTCTTTGCAGTAATATCAGTGGTCTGCTTGACTACTTAGGGGCCATGTCGTGCGTTCCTGAATACTGGTCTTATTGCGAGGATAATGTCCTATTTGAGTCCAAAATAGCTCACACATCTCTCTTGTGTTTAGTAATAAATTGCCACTAACCATCAGGTAAAAGTTCATTTTGCAAGATTCCAGATGGTGCATTTAACACCATTTTTACAGGCTTCCTGTAGCTAGCTAACGCACACAGTTAATGCAGATATAGCTCTGAGTTCTAGTATTCTCATATGAAGGGTCTTCTTTCCATGTTTCCTTAGGTTTTTCTCTTCCTGGCATGCTTTCCCCCCCCCCCCTACATTTCTGAACTCAGAAGTTACCACTGGCAGAAATTCACTCTCAGAATTCTGTCAGATTTTCAAGAGATAGTAATGTAGTTTGAGTAAAGTTTTTAGAACTAACTTTTATAATTGTTCACAACAGCGATTTTTCACTTTATTCTGAGGTATTCTCTAAATTATAGCATTGCTGCTTATTTATCAGAATTCACAAGGAAAGTTCTGTGTGTGTTTTAGGACGATACATCTAGAATTTTATTTATTTTAGAAAATGTGTGCAAACATAAAGTGTTTTGATGCTGCTTTTAGTTAGCAAATTAAACATATCATAACAAATAGGATAAAATTTATAAAACCAACCGCATGGAAGATTGATCGGCATCAGAGATGATAATTTATTGCTGCGAAAAACAGACCTTTGTTTTTTGCAGAACTTTGGAAACATACAATTGACATAGTAGGAAATAATGATAAATAAAGATATCCACTTGGGACAAATTTGTTTCCTTTTTTTCTAAAATTAATTTATTAAGTGAATTCATGACCATGAATCAGGTTGGAAGGTATATCAGGAAAAGCAAAAGTGTTATCGCATATACTGTCAAGTATTTGTTTATTTTTAATTTATATAGACTCATCTCTAGAGATTTGAAGATACTTTGCAGAAAAATATAAAGCTGTTGAACAATAGGCAATACATTGTAAACCACAGACCCCTGTCTGCATAGTTTAAAGTCACCTAAGCTTTATAATGTACCCAGACATGAGCACTGTCAGTCAAAACTAAAGTTTGCTTTGAATCAGGTTTTCTCACTGGGCTGAAATCCATGAAGAGAGCCACTTTTGTTCACCTTTATGCATTCTCCTCTTTTTCTACTTGTTTAGACACTTGAAGTTACCTTCCAATGAGGAAGCAGATTCTTGATTCTTTCATATCTTAAGGGAACTGGCAGTCAGAGTCACTCAGTCATTGGAATATAATCTCCTCTAGGATCGGTGGTAGAAGAATATTGGTGGTAGTAAGATAAACACTCACTCAGAAACGTTTTTTAAAAAGTTAACAATTGTAGTTCATTACCAAAGGTAATAAAATCTTTGGAAGCCACCGGTGTACCCAGTGTACATATGAATTATCCTGCCGTTTAGAGAATGATTGCATGGGCACACATTCAGACCCACATACTCAAACTTTTGATGTATAGTGACTCTCCATGTTCTTTCTTTGTCCGCCTTTTCAATTGCTGCTCAAATACCTCTGGTATCTTAGTAGAAGCAAGAACTTCGTAATTAACTCCCAATCTGCAAACTGGACAATGAGATACAAATGGTGAAGAAGTCATGCATTTGAGCATGTGTGTGTGTGTGTGTGTGTGTGTGTATGTGTGTGTGTAGTGAGTATACCATGAACAAATTCTTGGAGGAATCTCAGCCCGATGTTTCTAAAAAGTCAGCTTATGACCCTGGCAAGTGTACCCTGGCACCCAGCTTTCCCTGAGGAAAACATTCCCCATCGTGACTGACACACCGTCCAGACCAGCTGATGCATCTTCTACAGTGCAGACCTTCCCGAGGCTTGCGTTGACCGTGCTATGAGATTGCAGAAGGCCAGATTTGGAGAACTTCTTCATTGTTTTTACACAGTACTCTAGCTGTAGCAACATCTAAGGGTGAGTCTTGGGTTTTTGCCTCTTTTGGTTAATGAGTTCAGCCTCGGGGCCACTGGTAGCACTTAATGAAATGGTATTTCCATATCTGCACACTGCAGTGTTAGACTCCTTTTCAGCTGATGATGTGTGGGGCAGGGAGAGAGCAGCTTGTTTTATTGGAAGGGGAGGTGGCGGGGGGGGGGGTGGCCTCCGCGGGGAAGCCTTTAGAGATTGGGAAAACTGGAGGATACGAAGCACAGCACTGATGATTCTGAACAGACACAACTAGTGATATAAAAACCCCAAGTCTCGTCCTCTGTAATATACATCATGCACGATAAGCCTTGTAGGTAATGAGAAGCCGTCACTTCCAACAGTTTGACTGAATTATGTACATCGGATCCACAATTTTAATTACAAGCAGGAAACTTGAGCCGATGAATACGGACGAGCCTAAAGTATATTTTAGTTCTCCCACATTAAACCCGTAAGCCACTTTGCATAACTACCTTCAGGTCTGTGACTCTGAGAGATAAAAGTAAGTAATTCAATTAATCGCCTGGCAGTTGTGGTGATTAGTGGATTAGGGATTAAGGGTGACACCATGTGGTGTGTCTGTGTGGGTCTATGTGTGTGAGTGTTTAGGCCTATGTAGGGTTGATGGATGTCCAGGTGACAGACATTTCTGTAGGAGACTTAAAAAAAAAAGATTTCACAGTTTTCAAACTGCTCTTAAGGTCAAGCTATCTGGGATTTCAGAGGTCCAGTGTCTCGATAGTTGAGACAGGATGATGATTCCATGAGAAAAAGACATCTAGGGCACTTGTTGCTTGTGTGAGGGAGCGATTCCCTGTTACACTTACTGCTCCCTCATTGTTCACAGAAGGCGCCATCGTTGCAAAGTTGAAGGACCAAAGATCACCACCATGGGACCCCCATCCCTGCAGCTTCTCAAAGCTTCTGATGATTCTCATCCTTCTTCTTGACGGCCATGTTAGATTCAGATATGTAGGCCACACTGAAGACTGGCAGCTCTATGTCCAAAGTGAAGGGAGGAACAGGTGAGAAGAGCACTGGAGCCAGGCTTTGACTCCCATCACCCATGATTTGGTCTACTTCTTAAATTCTAAGGAAGGGCAGAGCACTGGAAGCAGGAATCCGAGCATCCTGTAAAAGGAAGTGCTCTCACTGGACCGGGGCCACAGTTGCTTTTCCTGTGAAGTGATATTACAGGGTCCCGTTTGACAACTTCACACACTCACACACACACACACACACACACACACAATGATTAACAGCCAGACAGGTGACTGTTGAAGATCACATCTTAAAGAACTAAACTGGGGCTGAGCCCTGGTGGTGTTTGTGTGCGGGACTGCGGCCCACTGGGATGGAGGTTCAATTCCAGCAGTAGGGCTGGGCCTCCTACTCCCACCACCAGAGAGCAGTGATGCCCCCCCCCAAAAAAAAAAAAAACAAAAACAAAACAAAACAAAAAAAAGAACTAAACCAGTTGACACAGAGATGGTCCTTGCTCATTTCGAAGCTCAATGTCTTCTCCTGGAGGCTCAGATCAGCCGGTGCCTGGTGTTCTCCAATAAGGTTAAGGGAATGCTTTGCCCGTATTCTTGTCCCGAGTGACTCCGATATCTAGGATGGAGCACATTCCAAAGCAGTAGACCTGAGGGAGGGTTTTTTCGTCTTTAATTTCATGGTCATTCATAAAATTGGTCCGATGGTGCACCATGCCTAGGTCCTGATTCTCCTGCTCTAAAAACAGCATCTGAGATCACCACACGAAGAGATAGGACCCCTCTCCCTGGCACAGCGTCCTTTGTGGTTGTGGTTAGGATGTTGTGTTCTCAATCCTCCATGTAACTTTCTTCTGGCTGTGTATGCCATGCTTGCAGTTTTATAGGTCAGAATTGAAGTGGTGGGGACAAGTTGTTTGCTCCTTAGGCAAACAGGGAGGTCCACCAGCTTCCAGGGATCATGGCCCTTGGGAGAAGGGTGTTGGTTTGGCCATGGCCGCAGAGGAAGCAAAGCTGGCCTGTCTCCGCATCAGAGATAAAGGGACTCTTGACTCTCTTTCCTGACGAAAGCCGAAAAAGGCAGCAAACTGCAAACTTCTCAGTGATTTCATGTGCCCAGCCTCATCCTCCCCACCTGCCTGTGAGTAAATTGGCTGATGTGTTAATGCTCCTTTGTATGCTATCAAAGAATTCTGAACTTCCTTTGTGCATAAATCTATCACGTGTTGATGCAGGGGATATTCTTAGGCCTGCCCCTAATAAAGTCTAGGGAACCCGGAGTGTCTATATAGTGCATGGGCACCTTTACTCAATCCTTTTTTCTTATCTATAAGTGTTCTGATTGCAGATCTTACCCCTCTTGAACCCATTAGCAATGTAAAATAAGAGTCAGTCTGAACATTCTCAGACACGAAGTGATTTGGGGAGTCTGAAATAGAAAATGCATCTCTCCTCCAAGTTATTTTCTATGGGGTAACAAGACTTGGGGCACCTTACAAGAGGCGTATTTGTTGGAGGAAAGAACTTTCTGTTAGAGAGAATGATACTCAAGTCTCCTAGCAATCAAATGATTCCTTAGGAGAAAATGTGCTGCGAGAAGAGAAACAGCACTGCGTGTGTGTTGTGTGTGACATCCAGAATCTGTGTAGTGATTGTGTGGGAGTGTGTGCTGCTTTCCTGTTCACTCTGTGCCTCTCTCTCTCTCTGTCAGTTGTGCTCTCTTACTTTCTCTCTATATGTTTCTATTCATATACTAGTAAATGTGTGCATGTGTGTACAGACATATCTTACATGTTATATATAATGTGTGCTAAAGCTTCGGAGATATATTGCCGCCCTTACCGCCATCAAGTCACTTCTGATTCTTAGTGTCCATGTAAGATGCAGTAGGCCTTCCTGATGCTCTCTGTTCCTGCAGAAGCAGGCTACTACATCTTTGTGCTCAGCAGTTCACCTGGCATGTTTAGTCAGCTTTCCAGCTCGCAGCCAAAGATTAACCACTGTGCTACCAGGTGCTACTTTGTGATTTACTGTTTCCTGCCAGTTTGTCTTACTGTGGTGACTTGTGTGTTGCTGTGATGCTGGAAGCTTTGTTACTCTTCTTTCAAAGGCCAGCAGTGTCACTCAAAGTATATAGGCTTCAGCAGAGTATCCAAACTAAGAACAGACTTTGAAGAAGGAGTGGACTGTGGACTTCAGAGGAGGAATTAGCCACTGAAGTCTTTATGGATAGTATTAGAACATAGTCAGAGAAAGGGTCAGAAGATGAGCACCTCAGCTCAGAAGGCACTCAGCTTCAAGCCGTCTTCTCAGAGAAGTGTCAACCATCATGACATGGTTGCAGAGAAACCTTGGGGAGTAAAGCCTTCGGGACTTTCTTGCTGCTAAAGTATGATGCAAAATGAAAGTAAGCAGTTACAGATATCTATTATTAATTGGGACTTGCAGAGTACAGATGAATCTAGGAAGTATGATTCTAGAAAAATAGCATAAAGAGGAATATACGATGTATTAGTGAGCTGAAATGGACTGCTACCCACTATTTTCCATCAGGCAGGCATATAGTTTTTTATTCTGAGAAGGACAGAGGCAAGAGGAATGGCTTTATATTTATCATCAAAAAGGACATTTCAAGATAAGTTATACAGCAAAATGCTGTCTGTGATAGGATATTCATACCCCAAAGATGTCACACTTGTGTTTTATTGACTATGCATAGGCATTCGGTTATGTGAATTATAGCAAACTATAGATAGCTAAAACACCTTATTTGTCAGACCATCAAACACACACACACACACACAGACACACACACAAAGAGTGGGGGAAGACAAGAGTGCATCTTCTGGTCTGGAGGTGTGGTACCCCAGAATATTTGTTTATGATCCCATGCTGCCACTTACAGTCTGCTGCTGTCTGCATGCTGTGGATTGCTGTGTGTTCAGGGGAAGTTCTACCTCCTGCTGTCTCCATGTCATTCAGGACACATGATGGGCACAGCATGCGTCTCCCCTCATTTGTTAATGAAAGTGATAATGATTCTTTTTTTATGATGATTCTTAACTGATGAGTTTATGTTGTTAAATATTACTGAATTTTGCTTTATTTTACTTTTTTGGGGGAAGGCATCACTGCCCTCTGGTGGTGGGAGTAGAAGGCCCAGCCTTTGCTCCTGTGGAGCTGGAATTGAACCTCCATCCCAGTGGGCCACAGTCCTGCAAACAACCACTACGCCACTGGGGCTCAGCCTTCTTTATGTTCATAAATATTCTAGTAATGTTACTATTTGGTTCAGGATATGGATCATTGAGGCATTTGTGGAAACTGAACAAGGGAATATTGCATGGTTTAAAAGCCAAGAAAGGGATGTGGCAGGGTTTTTCCTCTCACCACACTTATTCTTTCAATCTGCAAGTTGATAAAATAATCTGATAAGAGGAATGCAGCATCAGGGTTGGAGGAAGACTTCTTAACAAACTGTGATATGCATATGATACAACCTTACTTGCTGAAAATTAGGATGACTTGAAGCACCTCATTAGGATCAAGAATCGTTGTCTTTCCTATGGATTACAACTCAATGTAAAGAAGACCAGATTGCTCACAACTGGGCCAAGAAGTAACATCATGATAAACATTGAAAAGATTGAGGTTGTCAAGGATTTCATCCTCTTGGAACCACAATCAGTGCTTACTTTCAGCAGCAGTCAATTGATTAAGCAATACATTGGCTTTGGCTTAGGTCAACCTGCTACAAAAGTTAACATTGAAAAGCAGGGAAATTCCTTTTAGGACTGAGATGTGCCTGACTCAAGTCATGGTATTTTCAATTGCTTCATATGCATGTGAAAGTTCGCCATGGGCTAAAGAAGATCAAAGCAGAATTGATACATTTGAGTTGTGTGTTTCTGGTGAAAAATATTGAAAGTACCATATATTACCAAAAGAACAGACAAGTTTATCTTGGAAGAAGTAGAGCCATAGATCTCCTTAGAAGCAAGGATGGCAGGATGTGCTTTGGACATGTGATCAAGAGATACTAGTCCCTGGAAAAAGCATCAAGCTCACAAAAATAGAAGGGCAGCGGAAAAAGGAAGACTCTCTAAAATATGGATTGATACAGAGACTGAAACAGTGGGCTCCAAGACAATGGGACAGGGTGATTTGGACATAAGTTTGCTCTGACAGAAACTGACAGGGCGGCCCCTAAGAGCAACAACCATAAAATGGACTAGTACCTCGGGAGGGGTAATGAATTAGGAACTGGGATGCTAAAATTCAAAGCCAGTCATTCAAAACCATCAGCCACTCCTCGGGACAAAATTGAAGGCTTTCTACTCCCATAAAAAGCGACAACATTGGAAATCCACAGGATGCTATGAGTTGGCATCGACTTAGATGGCAGTGAGTAAATGTAAGATACTAAAACTGGGGAATGTTCTGTTGTTTCTTATTCTGTGTGTCTTGATGGAATTCCCCATTTTACTTCTCTGAGACCTGATGTGTTTTCCTGAGGATGGAAAACCTCAGGAAATGCAGTGATAGATCCATTTCAGGGCCAACCAAAAGTCATCCTTTCCTGGATTTTCCTACCTTTACCAGAGTGACTTTCTGTGAACAGGAAACACCCATCGATTTTCAGGAGACCATAGTCTCTTCCAGGTAGCTGCAGCAGCTGAAACTGTCTAGCCCATCTACAGATATAAGTTGAAGTGTACTGTTTCCTTCATAGAGACCTTGTGAGAAGTACTAGCTATGTGAAGTAGTTTAGAAATGTTGGGTGCTGTGTATTTGACACCTCCGTTTTGATGTGATACATGTGCACTCTAGATCCGTGGGAGAAAAACTCCCAGGGAAAGCATAGGTTGAGAGGTGTGTGCACTTATGCTTCTGAAGTCGTTCCCTCTGGATAGAAGAAGTGCAAATGAGAAGCCATCGGGATTCCTTGAAATTATTTCCACGGTTAACAGTGTATCACATTTGATATTGATATTGGTTACTGAGGCAGGAATCAGGTAGAAATGGAGGGAATCTAGATTTTTTTTCCTGCTCTGATTTCCTTCGATGGCTGCTTTGGGTGTGATGGAAGAACATCCAGGTAAGGCAGCTGTGAGCAGGGGAAGTGACAGATGTAATGAGAGTTGCAGGTCTATCCTAGAAGAGGTCCCAGTTCTGGTCGTGTGAGCATGATTTACATGGTGCTCAACAGATGGATCCATTTGATCAAATGCTGTTGAGTTTGTCTATCAGAGTTCAATTTAGCATTTTGAATCCACAGTTGCAGATGCAGGCATTCTCTTTGCTTTTGCAGGAGCAACTTCCATATCTTATTTTTCTGGGATGAGAGTCCAGATAGCAGTGGTACTTTCCTAGTTTATCTAGTCATAGCCTTGCTTGTTGTGTTTTGTGTACTTTATTTCCCTCCACTCACCTTAGGACAAACCAAAGGGAAAGAACTAGATTTGATGCTTTGTTGAGGGGGTGAAATGACCTGAAAGATATATCCTGGATCTTATTGGAAGGTTATTGTTTGCCATCCCGTCAGTCCCCAAGTCATAGAGATCTCATTCAAAAGCACACTCAATGCTATTAACCAGTCACAAATCAGAGGAATAGGACCCATAGGAGGTTCATTGGCTGATTTTTAGAAGTGAATTGCCAAGCATTTTTTCCTAGCCTACCTTAGTGGGGAAGCTCTGCTGAAATGTGTCTTATATCAGAGAACACAAAGGGGCAGATAAGGTTGGTGCTCAGCAGGAGGTAGATGCCTCAGGAACTGAACTAGAGTCTCCACACAGAAGGTGAGATTTCTCCCACTGCATTAAGACAGTGAGTCCTCTAGAGAGACAAAACTAGCGAGGTTTTGATAGATGGATATCAAGAAATGGCCCATTGAATTGTGCAAGTTGTTAAATTCCAAATCCACAGGAGTTCCAAGCCCGTGGATCAGATGTGTAGCTGAAGGCTTCTCCTGACTTGTATCATTGCTGAAGAATTAAGTAAGGCCACAGGCTTATGGTTGCAGAGTTGAATCCAAGGCCAGAAAAGAAGAATGCATATCAACTATGACTCCCAGGATCAATTTGAATATGGTAGTCTGTTGGCTCGAGTCTAAAGAACAGAGGACTACAAGATAGATGTGGGATTCAGACCCAGGAAAAGGTAGACACACTTTCCCCACAGAGTCCCCTCATATTAGAAACAGGCCACAACCTCAAGGGGAAATCATCATGGGAAATTACTAATTCTTAACTGTCAAACCCCGGATAATCTTGGCCTAGTCCGGTTGACACAAAGCATACATCACGGTCCATCACTTTTTGATTTGGCAAATGTGTGCACATCTTCATAAATCATACATCATCCCTGATGCAGACAATCATAAATCATACTTGTACTCAACATGATAAAACTAAAAGACATACAACCCAAACCACACTAACCATATTGTATAAGCGAAAAATGCAAAAACTTACTATGTGCACATACAAAGAAGATATACTCAATAATTGCAGTTTTTATTTCTGCATTGCTGGTGTTTATATATCCTTCACCAACCTTCAGCAATCATCTGGGCAGGATTATGTGGCAAAGCAGCATAACCGTATGTCAAAGCCTTATCTTGTTCAAGACACTTGATAAATACATAGAGTGGCACCTCAAATGAGGAACATTTTGCCTCCACAATCCAAAGAGATTCACTTGTGTTCATGCCTCTTTTTGATTGCCAGCACAAAGTATATAATAATTAAGTAGGAATATCTTGACATGCCCCACAACAGTGGACCCCGAGAAATACCACTGAGTTATAAGGTGCTTGAGCTCTTGTCATTTTTCATACTGCAACAACAGCTTGTGTGTTGCTGTATTCCTGGGGGGGATGGCACCAGTATTTCAAAGGCTAGCAGGACCACCAAAACTGGTCAGGTTTCAGTGGTGTGTGTGTGGGGAGCGGCACCAGCTTTCACAACCAAATGAGTTCTAAGGGACAGTTGTGTAATTGAAGGGTAAATTAAAGAGACATTAGACAGGGCATCAAAGTATGCAAGTGCTCATCTTTTCTAATGACAGGATCAAGGAAGAGAGGGCAAATGTATTTACTCACAGGCTTATATATTCATGGACATGCATGCAAAGTCATACATGTATGTCACAGGAAAGAGATGTGTTAGAGAGCTACATGACAGGAAGGTAGATGGATGGGGTCTAATGTTAAGATGATGGCCGAACCATGATTGTCTCTGAGCTGGTTTGATTTTAAGAGTCCCTGAACTCTCCTCCTGGGGAGCAATCTATGATCTTATCCGAAGGGAGTGGGCTGTGCTTTGCAAAGGGTTGTCTGATTGCTCTTGATGGAAGATAACCTTCACCCTGTTAACCTTCAAGCATATAGTAGCAGCCATTTACTTGCAAGAAGCATCCTAAAATGGGCAATATGATGGTGGGACATTGCATGGAATAACTTTCTAGTTAGCAGAATATGACTTGGATACTTCTCCAACTCATAAGTGTGAAAATCCCGCCCAACCAGAGTTAGCCTACCAGACTCTAAATTATGAGCCTAGAGAATTTGTCTGCATACTCTTCCTTCCTAGTTCCTTGAGTCCCATGGTGGAACTTCCAGACCAAGAACAAACTGCCTTATGAATCAGAATGGATTATCAGTAATAGTTCTGGGAGATAAATCCATCAAATTTGAAGTCATTCAAAATATGACTGAGAAGAGCTATTCAGGATCTTCATTTGCAAGACACCAAATGAGAAGAAGCAGCTGCAGATCTCTATTCATAATTGGAATGTGGCCCTGATGCTCACCTCCCTGACATGATCACTGAAGGCAAATGTGTGCATAAGCAAAAGTGGTGAAGAAAGCAGATGGTGCCCAGCTATCAAAAGATACAGGATATGGGGTCTTAAAGGCTTGAAGGTAAACAAGTGGCCATCTATCTCAGAAGCAACAAAGCCCACATGGAGAAGCACACCAGCCTGTGTGACCATGAGCTGTCGAAGGGATCGGTATCAGGCATCAAATAACTAAAATCTATATCATTATAAATGAGGGGGGTTACGTATTGGGGACCCAAAACCCCTCTGTAGGTGAAGTGACATCCCCTTACACAAGGGTCGCAGGGAGAAGACAAGCCAGTCAGGGCACAGTGTAGCAACAATGAAACATGCAACTGTACTCTAGTTCTTCAATGCTTTCTCCCCTCCCCTCCCCCCCCACCACTATCATGATTCCAATTGGTACAAATCTGGTACAGATAGGAACTGGAAACATGGGAATCC
Organism: Nesogale talazaci; assembly: GCA_004026705.1. Lineage (NCBI taxonomy): Eukaryota > Metazoa > Chordata > Mammalia > Afrosoricida > Tenrecidae > Nesogale > Nesogale talazaci. The sequence goes on along the minus strand of PVJH01001275.1, from coordinate 107,840 downwards.
AGAACAGAGGATCCCTTCAGTACCAGTAGTGAGAGTGGTGATACCGGGAGAGTGGAGGGAAGGTGGAGTAGAAAGGGGGAAATGATCATAAGGATCTACATATAATTTCCTCCCTGGGGTATGGACAACAGGTAAGTGAGTAATGGGAGACATTGGACAGTGTGCGATATGAAAAAATAATGGTAATTTATAAATTATCAAGGTTCACGAAGAAGAGGGGAGTGGGGAAGGAGAGGAAAAGATGAGGATCTAATACTAAGAGCTTAAGTAGAAAGAAAATGTCTTGAGAATGATGATGGCAACAAATGTACAAATGTGCCTTGCATACAATGGATGGATGGATGGATTGTGATACAAATAAAATGATTTTTAAAAAAGAAGATAAAAAATAAATTCTACCAGCAAAATAATAATGATAATTGGAATGTGGAATGTGTGAAGTATGGAAGTCATCAAAAAAGGAATGCATAAAGATCAATATCGTAGGCAGTAGTCAGCTGAAATGGACTGATAATGGCCATTTTAAATCAGACAATCTTATAGTTAGCTATTTTGGAAATGACAAATTGAAGAGGAATGACATTACATCCATCTACCTGCATTAGACTATGAGCAACTTTAAGACAGTGAAAAAATTGTATTTGTTCCCCACCCTTTCCACCCAGTAACTATTGCAGTGTCTTTCCTTAGGGAACATTAAACAATGTTTTATTTGCAGTTTTATTGCCATTCTTTCAAACAAAATCACCACCCACCAAAACCCAGACCTGAGGCTTCTTGCTTTCCTCAAGCAAGGACTGCAGACTTCAGTTTGAACTGCAGCTCAATCTGACTAAACCAACATCTTCACAGCTGGACCAACAGATAGTTTCATGGTAAATGGAGAAACTATGGAAGTTGATGAGGGTTTCATCTTGCTTGGATACACAATACATGCACCTGGAAACCACAGTCAAGAAATTAAATAAGATATTGGATGGGCAAATCAGGTGCATAAGACTTCTTCAAAGGGTCGAAGGAAAAGGATGCCACTTTGAAAGCTCAGGTGCTCTGCCCCAAGCCGTGGTACTTTCCAGTCACTTTTTATGCATTTGAAAGTTGGACATTGAATTAGGATGACTGAGGATGAAGAATGGATTTGCATTGTGGTGCTGGTGATGAATGTGAAAAGTATCCTGGACTGCAAGAAAAAAACGCACATCTGTCTTAGAAGATGTGCAATCAGAATGCTCCTTCAAAGGGAAGATGGTGAGACTTTATCTCACTTAGTGTGGAGATGTGGTCAGGAGACACCAGTCCCTGGGGTGGGGAAATCACATGTGGTAACGTAGAAGGGAAAAGAAGAAGTTTTTTGATGAGATGTATTGGAGCAGTGGCTTAGACAATGGACTCAAGCATCACAGCCATTGTGCGAATGGCACAGGATGGGACAGGGGGCCATTCTGCTGTGTTCAGGGTTGCTGTGGCACAGCACTGAATTGATAGGGCCCCGAACAAAGATAGCAAGGTTCTGTGTCTCGGTATTTTCTCATTTTAACTTAAAGTAATTGCTCATATGTTGGTCTCACGTAGATGTTTTTATTGCACACTGTACACGTGAGCAATATCCTTTGTTCTGTGTGCCAGTCTGTTATCTGGTTAGCATCATACTTTCCTTTCTAGGCATAAAGAAACTGTAAGGAGGATCGTTTGAGAGAGTTTTCTAGTCACTACTAGTCCAGCAAGTCTGGACTTTGTAAGAATTTGAATTTTGTCCTGCTGTTTCCTGCCGTCCTATCAGGTAGAACAAAATTGCAAAGCACCCTCTAGCTCTTTGGGTCTCAGAGTAGATGAGCCCGAGGTCCATGAGGCTGTTATCCCTGCTGATCGACCTCTTTTTTTAGTTTATAATTGTTTTAGTTTCCCTTTCTCAAAAACTTGGCAGTCTTGATAACATTCTTTCATCTTTGTTTCAAAGGTCACTGTGAATTATACTGAAGATTCACTTTGTTGGGTCACATGTATGTAACTTTAAAATGAATTGTTATATACAGAACAGAATATGATATTTAACTCATTTTACTATTGGACTATGGGACCATCAGATGCTTATGAATACAAAATTAAAGGGTTTTCAATTTTGTTGAAGATCAGGATTAGTTGAAGCAAAGGAAGTTTCAACCTACACAATACTCTAATCACATCACAGCAGTGTGAGCTCATGGACTTATATTTTTGTTTAATTGATATGTTAATTATGACAGCTGCTATATTTATTTTACTTTGTTCTCTTCCCTTATACTTACCCTGTTGGAGGCATGTGGGGGTATCATGGTTATGTCCAGGATTATGATCTAATGTATAGCAATGTGAAACCACTTGCAGCTCTAGGGATGAAAAACTAGGCTTTTTATGTATTTAAAAGTTTATAGGACCACAGAAAAGTGGGCAAAGGGAAACATAGAACAGTGTAAGATACAACAAAATAACAATAATTTATAAATTATCAAGGGCTCATGAGGAGGGGAGCAGGTAGTGAGAGGGAAAAACGAGAGACTGATACCAAGAGCTCAAGTAGAAAGCAAATATTTTGAGAATGACGATGGCAACAACTGGACAAATGTGCTTGACACAATGGATATATGGGTTGTGATAAAAGTTGTACGAGCAGTCTCCCCCAAAAGATGTAAATATTTACACAAAGTATGTATGTATATATTGTGATTAGAGCTGTATGAGCCCTCACTAAAATATTTTTAAAAAGTGTTATAGTCTCAGAAACACACAGGGGGCATGCCATTAGTCAGCACTGATTCAATGGCAGTGAGTGGGAGTGGGCATTTTAGGGATCATGTAATGGAAAGTTGATTTGGGAGTACTGACTCACTGGCACTGAGTTGATTCCAACTCACAGTGACACCAAAGGACAGGATGGACTTGACCCGTGTGTTTCTGAAACCGTAATTCTTTTTTTTGGGGGGGGGGGAGGAGGGTCATCACTGCTCTCCGGTGGTGGGAGGAGTAGGAGGCCCAGCCCCACTGCTGGAATTGAACCTCCGTCCCAGTGGGCCGCAGTCCCGCGCACAACCACTATGCCACTGGGGCTCAGCCCGAAACCGTAATTCTTTATAGGAGTAGAAAACTTCTTTTTTTTTTCTCCCTCGGAACAGATTGTGGTTTTGAACTTCTCACCTTGTCGTTAGCAGTTCCTGTGATCCTACCTGGGTAGACTTTAAAAGACTGGTGAACATTTTTTTTCATTATCTTTTGATTCAATTTTGGCATGAACATTTTGAAGCCCCATATACTTAATTTGTAGCTTTGGTGGTGTAGTGATTACACTCTGGGCTCCTAATTGCAAGGTCAACAGTTTGAAACCACCAGCCACTCCAAGAGAGAAAGATGAGGCTTTCTACTCCTGTAAAGATTTGAAGCTTTGGAAACCCATGGGGGCAGTTCTATCCTGCCCTATAGGGGGCTATTAGTGAGGAACAATTAACTTGCTGTCAGTGATTTTATTTTTAATACTTCACTTAGACTGAGTAGGGTTAGATAGGGTTCTCTAGAGAAATAAAACAGGGACACTAATAATATTATATATTTAAATAGATTGATACATAGGTAACTAAAAAAAGAAATACAGTTAATAGATCTATAAAGCAAATGGCTCAGTGCAACTCACGTGGGTGAGACAGCTGATACGCTGGCAGTCCTTCAAGTCTTGTGGGCTGCCAGGTCGTTCACTGTAGAGCAATTCAGGCTATTGGACCACAGGCATCAAACAGCAAGGCAGGTCACCAGCAACCAGCCAGATGACAGGGTCTGACCGGCCCAAGCTTAAAAGATGCATATTCCAGTAGTGTGGTGAAGCAGGGCTTGAAGGAACCTCAGATTACAGCCACACAGTCCGTGGGCAGTGTAGTTCTAAGTCAAGGCACAGAACAAGGAAGGCAGCTGCTGCACACTGGTCTGAAGGTCCAAGAACAAGAGACAGAAAGTTGAGGCTCGCCAAGCCATTTATCTCTCTAACCTTCAACTACTCTCACATGTGTTCATTGGCCGCATTGCCACAACAAAGCTACCTATCACAAGTAGTATGTATTTGTAGTGTCCACAGTCACTTTTATCTGTACTCAATGAAGATGTCCCAGGATTGGAACCACTGCGGGGAGAAATCCCATTGCCGACCATCTTAACCAGGGGTTTTCAAACTACAGCCCGTGGGCCACGTGTGGCCCACAGAGAACATTCATCCAACCCGCTACCACTGCTGTCCTGCTTAGCAGTCGACTCATCCTGGACCTGCAGTGAATTTGTTTATAGTTTGTTTTGTTTTGTTTTTAAATGATAGTTCAGCCCTCCAACAGTCAGAGCGACAGTGAACTGGCCCCCTGTTTAAAAAGTTTGAGGACCCCTGACAGTATAACACTAAGTTTCAAAGCCAGTCATCTCACCATGCTTGGAAATGTTCTATGACACGTGATCGTGGAAGTCTGTCATACAGTAGAAGCAAAGCTGGATTTAATGTGGAATGAAATCAAATGCTCATCTGTGGCGATGCTTTCCAAATCTTACAACTGTAAAGAAAGTTGATAGGAGTTTTCTCCAACTTGACAGCCTTAGATTTTTATGGCCTTTCTAAAAATAAGTTGGAGAGAGAGGGGAAGAAAAACACCAAAAAACTTCTAACATATCAATAACCAAAAGCAAATCTCTATGAACTATCCCTGAGGAAATATTGAATTTTCCCTATAAAAGTCTCTCTATGAAATACTCTGTAAAATTTTATTGTCTCCATTAAAAAAATCTATGTGTTATTGCTGTCCATGTGAAGAGGTCCTATTTTTTTGCTTTGAGGAGGACATCTCAAGTCATGTAGGTTTGGGGCACTACACAACTTCTGACTTCCTGATGAGGCCACATTTTGTAGCAGCGGCATAAATGCTACATACCTAATGATCCTTAAATTGGTTTAGCACAATGATGAATAATCCATATCTTCAGATACTCTTTAAATATTAAAAGCATTTGCAATGTGACTAGGGATTTGCTTGAACCAATAGAAGATCCCAAGTGTAATTCTGAGTATTTAAGGGGAAAAAATATCCCTTGTCATAATTTTATGCAAGAAAACTCAGTTGGTTTCTCAATTAAGTCAGCCTCAGTGGTTCGTTTCTCTTGTAGTCAAACTCCAAAGAGCAATGTTACATTTTCTTCACCTGTAAAATAATTTCTCTGCTTGATACGGTAGATTATACTATTGGGGTTGTGATTGATTTGAGTATTCTGCCCTGATTGCTACTTACTTTTGGTTGCATTGAGGATCAGTACCAACAGTGTTTAAAGTGCAAGAAGCTATTAGCACTTTTCTTCCCCTCTTTCTCATTTGCAACCTCTTGGATTGCTGTCACTGCCAGGTGATGTCAGTGCCAGCCGAGGAGGAGGCTTGTTTGGTGATCTGAAGGGGTTGTTTCTTCTTGTGTTACTGCTCCTACCCCCTCCCCTGGACCACTAGCTGCTTGAAGACAGTGTCTATGGTGTGCTTAGTTCCCTTTCATTTTGTAGCAACTGTTTGTAGCCGTTCCTAGAAGTGGAACCAAGCATCTGTTTTTATTGTTGATGGGTTGGTTTTTATTTTCATTCTTCAAAAGAGAAAATCAATGTTTAGCCAACCTGGAATATTGTGATTCCCCTCCCAGTTTTAGTAGGTACATGTCTCGTTTCCCAATTCCCAAGCCTAGTATTGCCTACCAAACCATACTAAGCAATTATTAGGATTGATCTGAATGCATCACATCCATAACTTAGAAAGCATTGCAACCAGACCAAATTGTTTTATAAGGCATGATTTTCTTGAATTTCTTGTGTCTGCTTTCTGTTCTTATATGCACACTTAATGCGAATAAGATGAGCATTAGCAGATTTTATCTACATCTCTTCATTTCTAGTTTCCAGCAATAGCTCCTTAGAGTAATATCTGAAGTTATTGTAATTTCCTTCATATCAGAGAGTTTCTAACTATGTTAATGGAAGTTGGGCTGGTTGCAGAGACATTCGTGAGAACTACCTGTGCAGTAACATTTAAACAATTTATTTGATCTCTCTTTAGCTTACCTGCTCATGCCTTTCAAACACCGATGTTGACCTTGTTGGAACTTTGTGTGTAGTCATTGGTCTTCAATAAAATCTAGCAGAAAATGACATTTAAATTTCCGAGTGATTTATTAACCCCTTTGAGTACTTGGTGATGTGCAGAGGTACTGCTATGACACTGTATTCACATAGTGCTCCCTTGATGTCGAATGATTTCTTATTTTAAAAAAATTGAATAAAGGGGCTGAAGCCAGGTGGTGTAGTGGTTGAGTGTGGGACTGAGGCCCACTGCTTGGTGGTTCAAATCCAGCTGCAGCTCTCCAGAAGCAAGGCTGGGCCTCCCAGTTCCACCAGAGGGCAGTGATGCCCTCCCCCCCCAAAATGGAATAAGAGCGAATAATAACACACCAGGTGAGACTGAGCATTGTCTGTTGTCTATGACAAAGTAAGGTATGACCTTTAAGGGGGCAGAAAGGGGGATTGCGACGTGATCCATCATCAAATTGCAAATCCCTTTTTAGAAGTTCTGCAGAACAAATGTGAGACTTTTCACTTCCCTAAAGATTTATAACCCTGGAGACTCAAAGAGGGCTAAATTCTGCTCTGCCCTGCAGAGAAAGGAGGAATCAGAATTGATTTGATGCTCCTGAGCATATGTACGTTAGCATTTGCCATGTCTGGGTCTTCTTTCCCTAAGGAGTATGATCAGGAAACACGTGACCGCTTAATCTTCACCTTCCTTTAAGATTCACCTTCTCTCTAGGAAGTTGCTGATGGCTTCCATTGTGAGATTGGAGACCTCCCCTTGCACTTCTTATGCGTGCTTTGGCATTCTGCTAGAGCCCTTTATTAACCTGTCTCCATGCATGGAGTTGGGACCTCTTTGTGGCAGTCCGCTCTACATCTCCACGTGGAAACAGTAAACAGTGGGTGAAGGCACAAACTTGGTTCAGCTTCTCCCTCAAAACTTGGATCCTGGCTCCAATTTGTGAAATTTTCCAAGCTACATAATTTACCTAGGCCTCTGGGTTTTTTCCCTCTTTTTAAATAAATCATTTAATTGGATCTCTTAAAGCTCTCATAACAATCCATCCATCAATTGTACCAAGTACATCTGTACATATGTTGCCACATCAATTTCAAAACATGTCTCTCTACTTGAGGTCTCGGTATCAGCTTTTGTTGTTTCCTCCTCCCTCCCCCACCCACCCACCCACCTAAATGAACACTTGATGAATTATAAATTATTATTATTTTCTTATTTTGTACCATCTACTGTCTCCTTTCATCCTCTGAGGAGTGGGGGTCATACATCAATCATTACTATCAGTTCACCTCCTTTTCACCCCTCCTTTTTTCACCTTCTTCCTAACCTTAAGGTATCACTAGCCCCATTAGTGTTCCTGTGGGGTTTTTTTGCCCTAGTGTCTGTGTCTCAAAAGCTGTTATATTTACCAGTGTACTTGCTCCTGTCTATCCAGGGTTGTAAGGTAGAACTGTGGTCATGATATTGGGGGAAGGTCGCGTTAAAGAACTAGAGGAATGTTGTGTGTGTCGTCAGTACCACACTGCACCCTGACTGATTGTCCCTTCCTCGTGACCCTTTTGTGAGGGCATGTCCAGTTTTCTACAGAAGGGCCTTGGGTCTCCACTCTGATTCCTCTTGTTTGCATTAATACGATTGTATGTTTTGGGTCTTCTGGCACCTGATACCTGCACCTGTTGACACCTCCTGTATGCAGGCTGCTGTGATTCCTTCATGTGGGATTTGTTGCTTTTCTGATAGATGGCCACTTGTTTACTTTCAAACCTTTAAGACTTCAGGTGCTATATCTTCTAATAGCCAGGCACCATCAACTTTCTTCACCACATTTCCTTATACACCCATTTTGTCCTCAGAGATCATGTCCAGGAGGCGAGCATCACAGAATGTCAGGTTATTAGAACAAGGTATTCTTACATTGAGTAGGAATTGAGTTGGCCTCTGTTTTTTCCAGGAGAAAGATTAGATTGTCTTCCCCCATAAAGATTTCATGCACTCAATCTCTCGCTGCCATGTAGTCACTGCTGACTCCGATGAGTGAACTCTGTGGGTGTCTGAGACTGTGAATGTTTACTGGAGTAGAAAGTCTAGTCTTTTGGCTGCCATAAACATTCAGAGTTTTGTAAACCCTATACAGTGTCACAACGAGTTGGAATCAACTTGATCACATCTGGCTCTTCCTTTGAAGAGCACTGGTGATGCATTGAGTCAAGCACTGGATTGTTGACTCAAAGGCCAAGGGTTCTAATTCATCAACTGTTTCAGTGAGGTGAATTCTTCTGTAAAGAATTTCAGCCTTGGATACCATCTATGATAGATCTACTTTGTCCCATAGGTCCCTACCAGTTAGAATTGGCTCCATGACAGTGTGGGCTTTTTAATATTGTTGTTGTTTGTTGATTTTGCCCTGAAAGATTGGTGGGTGATGCCCTTGTTAAAGTGACTGGCTGCTGAGTTCCAGGTCTGTGGATCAGACACAGCTGCTATTCTGTGGGGGAAGATGTGGGAATTGAAGTCTGTGAATATTACAGCATTGGAACACCTCTGAGGCAGTTCCACTCCATCCTAGAGGACCACCGTGCATCAGAATCAACTGAACAGAGCAATGGGCTTCTTTGAGTTTCGTTTATTTCTTCATTTATGGAATAAGGATATTGAGGACTGTATCCTAAGTGTTAATATGAGAATAAGCAAAGTGTCTTTCCAAAAGAAAGTACTCTATGGATGTTAATTACGAATATTTCTACCTCTATTACTAGTCAAATAATTTTAAGCTGCAAAGGTGCAATAAGTGGATCGTTGTGTCTTATGATTTTTAAGTATTTTAATACCAAATTTCATAGTATCTACTCCCTAAAAATAAGCCTACTGGTGGGTATGGATCTGGGCTGCAAGCAAGCATGTCAGCAGTTTGAAACCCCAGCTGCTCTAGAGGAGAAAGAGGAAGTTTTCTATTCCCACATAGAGTTACAGTCTCAGAAACCCATGGGAGAGTTCTAACCTGTCCTCTAGGAGTCAATCAGAGTCAGATCCAACCTAATGGCAGTGAATGTTTATTTTAAAATATCATACTAAATTATGTTTGTCAATTGAAGGGTCTAACATTTCATAAGCTAGCACATTAGCTTTCTATGGAACTTGGTAGAAGACACTGGAGTCCTGGAACCAGACACAGAACTCAGTTTATTATTCACAGCAACAGCAGCAGTCGGAGTATTAGTGTTGCCAGTTCCTTAAGCTGCATTGCCTCTAGGGCAGTGCAGAGACCCTGATGTTACCTGCATTTCAAGGGGAGGAGATCAGTGCTTCCAGAACCAGCATCTTTTGTAATGGGCATCAAGCATGGATGAACATTGCTAGTGAAGAAGACATGATGTTTCTAATGTTTAATTAGTAAGCAAACCTGTCCTTTTTCCTGAGAAAGTTACTGTGTCTATTTTCGTGACAGTTTTTTAAAACATAGTCTTCAGGAAGCTCAATTGTTGCTTCTTCTCAGAAGGCATGCAGAACCACAAGAGATTCAAGAAAATTAGATTCCCAACATCTAAATTAGACTGCTAGCTAAAAGGTCAGCAGTTTGAGACCACCAGCTGCTCCTTTGGAAGAAGAAGAGGCTTGATGCTCCTGTCACAAATAGCAGCCCCAGAAACTCAGAAGCTCACAGAGGGCAGTTCTATACTGTCCTGCTCCCATAAACGATTGTTGCCCAGGAAGCCCTGCGGGGTTCCTCTGTCCTGCAGGGTTACTGTGGGTCCGAATGAAGTCCTTCACAGCAGCAAATGCAGCACAGTAACAACAGGCAAACTACCCAACACAGGATCCCATGGAATGTCTTTATGTCTGCAGCGGCTTGGTCTCTGTCCCTAATCAGAAAACGAATTTGGTTCATTTTCAAACTGAAACCAAACTGAGAAAGAGGAAGTTTCTGCACCCTGATTATACCCCCAAGAGTTGAGAGGACTGGCTTCAGTGAAGAATTCCAGTGTGACGAGCAGAACAAGTAGCACCTTATTTCGGAGAAAGGAATGCTATTCATGTTTGTGATGTGTGAATTCATGTAGTGCCTAAAAAGACAAACCACCACGGTGCACTTATACTTGCAATGTGGTTTGTTTTCTGGTACATGCTGTACCTCATGGAAAATCAAAGGTTTCTCTTCACAAATAGATTCCTGTTTCATAGAAGCGAAATGCATGTCTCTGACTTTTCCCACTTGCTTGGCGTTGTTCTTAACATCCTTAGCAGTGATGTGTTATAAATACCATGTTGAGTTATTGAATGATCCTTTTATCTCAGTAATGGTGACCTCTGTCACTGGAACCACTGTTCAAGGGATTGTCAAACAGCAGAGATTAAGGCATAGGGCATTCTGTGGAATAGATGACCACCCCTGGAGCTGTTAGCCTTATGTCAGACTGGTCATCAGCACCCAGGAAATGCTATATCCTAAAAGCACAGTTGGGAGTAAGTAACAAAAATAAGTGACAAAGACAGGTGGCTTACATAAAAATGATGCTTATTCAGGATTTCTTAGCCTCAGTACTATTGGCATTTCAGACTGGATAATTCTTTCTTGTGGGTGGCTGTCCTGTGCACTGTTTAAGGATCCTTTGTGGGACCTTGTGATTCTTCTAAGAGCTATCACAACGTAAACAATGGATGAGAACTGTCAGTGGGAAAGGGGAGGGGGTGGAAATCAGCAACTAACTGTCGAATATTCAAGTCCATCCAGTCCCCTGTGAGATGTTCAGCTGCCTCTCTGCTCTCCATCATGGAGGGCAGTAGCAGACCTGGGCTTTGACCATCAAAACTGCCTTGAACTCTCATTGCCAGAGACACTGCTGACCCAGAGTCACTCTACAGGAGAGCCGGGAACGAACTGTGTCTGCAGATTCTGACACCGTCTCTCTCCATGGGAGGAGAAAGCCTCATTTTTTCCCAAATGTCTCCTGGAAGGAAAAGCGTTACCACCAGTTGAAAACCACCCTGCTAATTTCCGTTTTTAAAGTGCAACAGTATTCTCTGATGCATTGGAAGGCAACAAAATTACTTCACCCCAAAAACCTTTCATACTGCAGAAACAAGTGAATATGCCCTTCAGGTATGGTGTGTGATCTGATTCAGAACGTGGGAGACAAGGCAGATGACTGGTGTCGTTTCTTATGCTTTTCCCTTGCTATTGGGTGGTTTTGTGACTTAGGGCCAAGTCATCATTTCTCGGTGTGTTTTATCTCTAAGAGAGGACCCGCCCTGGTTACACCGATCTTACAGGGGTTTCAGGAGAACAGAATCAGATTGCGTAGAGGAAAGCACCTTGAATGGGCTCAAGAGCTCAGGGATTGTCAGAATGAGCAAAGTGAAAAAGGTTTTGTTTAAGGTTTTCCTGAGAAGTTTCAACCATTCCTTGAAATTACCGGAAGGGTCCTAGGGTCTCAAAAAGGTTTTGAAGGGCCTCTTAGCTGCTTTCTGTGCTCCTCTCAGGGACCGTGTGCTCAGTGATTTTGCAGAATGCAGAGGCGTGACTGAAGGAGCACTGGAAAGACCTGGCTGACCACAAGGAAGCAGTGCTGTGTGTTCAAAAAGCATAAGCACTGCGTGTGCATGTCTCCTCAGTACTTAAGGCATCTCTATCACTTGAATGATGGGAGATATTAAAAGAAGAGAATACCATTAAAATTGTAGCTATTAAAAATGGATATTCTTCCCTTTATAGAAGGCTTGGGAGGAGGAGATAAGTCAGCCAGGATACAGTATGCCAATGATGAAATATGCAACTTTCCTCTAGTTCTTTTACACTTTCTCCCTGCCACTATCATTAACCCAATTCTACCCTACAAATCTGTCTAGACCAGATGATGTACACTGGTACAGATAAGAACTGGAAACACAGGGAATCCAGGACAGATGACCCCCCTAAGGACCAGTAGTGAAAGGGGCCATACCAGGAGGGTGGAGGGAAGGGGGGTAGAAAGGGGAAACCTATTACAAGGATATACATATATCCTCCTTCCTGGGGTATGAACAACAAAAAAGAGAGTGAAGAGAGACATCAGACTGTGTACAATATGACAAAATGATAATAATTTATAAATTTTCAAGGGTACATGAGGGAGAGGGGAGTAGATAGGGAGGGAAAACGAGGAGCTGATTCCAAGGGCTCAAGTGGAAAGCAAATGTTTTGAGAGTGATGAGGGCATGACATACATAAATGTGCCTGACATACAATGGATAGATGGGTGATTTGTGACAAGTTTTAGAAGTCCCAGTAAAATGATTTAAATAAGTAAATACATACATAGAAATGGATGTCATGCCATTGCTTTGTTCCATAATGCTCTGTGTCTTTCATTGACTTGAGGTAGTTTGTGATTGTGACTCCCATTGCACTTTACAGTCATTCTTTCTGAGTCTTTTTCATAATGCAGATGGTGGTGAACTTTCCCCTCTTTTATTTATTGAGTGCTAGTCTTTCCCCATCCCCTTAGTTTGAATTTTTTTGGATATATATCTCTGAACTCAGTGGAATAGAATGATTTGGTTTCAGGTGAGAATGAATGGTAGCTTATCCAGCATCTATTCAGCTTGGAGTTCCCTCCGGCAGAGCTCTGGCAGATGGTCTTCCATCTCTGCCTCACCTCCTGCCCCTTCTCAGTATGGCTTCCATACTGAGCTCTGACAAGAGGTCAGTCCTTGCACTAAGCACTTGGCAAGGGTTTACATAGTTAAGCCTCACGGCAGCCTTGTATACATTTGCACTCTTTTACAGACTGGGACACTGTCAAATACTTAGGTGAAGTGGCTGTGACCACGATTAACTGGCTGGTAAGGAGCAAAGCCAAAAGGCCACACGGCTCTATTCAAGCCCAATCCCTCTGTGTGCACACTTTGTTTGACTCTGGTTCAGTAAGCTGATTCCATTAATGGACGACCCCTTGAGACAAGTGTGTTTTCCATAATGCCCTGTCCTCTATTTCATAACCTTATCCTCTCCCCCTGCAAAAAAAAATCAAAAGAAAGAAATAAAAGAAAGCCCACATAGACTGTCCTCTGCCCCCCCCACCACCCACCCAGTCTGGAGCTTGACAATATACTTTCCCTTCCAAATAATATTTCAAGTATCTGGCTATCCTTAAGGATTGATTCTTCTTCCACCGTGCTAGTCTCGGTTAAATAGAGAAGGAAATTCATAGGCACTCATGTGTATAAGACAGTGCTTTATATAAAAGAGCAATAATTTTTTTTTGTTTTGTTTTTGGGAATCACTGCCTCTGGTGGTTGTGAGTGCTGCCCAGTGCCGCTCCTGAGAGCTGCCGCTGGATTTGAACTGCCAAGCCTGCGGGTTGCAGTGCTGCACTCAACCATTTATGCCACTGGGGCTCAGTCCAAAAGAGCAATTATATATTGAGAAATCATCCCAGTCCAGTTCAGATCAAATCCATAAGTCCGATATTAGCCCATATGCCTAATACAAGTCAATAAATTCTTCTTCAGACTCATGTAACACATGCAATGACACTAAATGGAGGAAGAAACTAGGCCAGTCCGTGCAAAGTCTTATGGATCCAGTGGCGGAAGAAGCATCTCAGCACTGGCATGGGTCTCCACGTGTATGATTCCATCAGCATAGCTCCATGTGGCTTGTCAGAAGGAAGATGAAGCACACAGTGTGTGCCTCTTCCAGGGAAGAAGACAGGAGTTCCCAGAATCCTCATGAGCAGGCCATGTCAACACAGAGGCATTATTGGCTATGACTTGATTGACAGGCTAGACTCCACCCCTTCATTCCAGTTGACAGGAGATTATGTAACTTCCACATTCACTTTTATGCCTTGCCTTTTTATGGCTAAATGCATCATGGGTGTTTCGGAAAGATCATGGAAAAATATAATTAAAAAGATACTGGACTTTTCCCTTCAACATTTCAAAGCTTTCTGTATCATGTCTTCTTAATATTCATCACCATGAAGTTGATTCTGATTCATAACCGCTCTAATAAACAAGTTAAAACTGCTTAACTGGGTTTCCTTTACTGAAACTCTCATCATAAGTGAAAGTTTCCTCTTTCTCCCATGAAGCAGCTGATGGGTTTGAACTGCTGACTTTGTGGTTAGCAACCCCGTACATGACTCCTGCACCTTCAGAACTCCTTCATACAGTGCCTTATTTATGACCATCATTATAGGTCTGGTTAACCTCTCGTGAGTGTTGACTGTTAATCACATCTCCTACTTATAGCACAAAATCTGGTGAAACAGTGGGTTAGACACTGGACTGCCTACCACAAATTAGCAGTGCTGCTCCTATAAAGAATTCGTCTCAGCAACCCGCATAGGCAGTTCTACCATCCCCTGGGTCAGAATCCAATCTATGGTAGTGAGTGTTTTTGAGACCTATGACATCAAAAGCAGTTCAGAAACCAGAATTTATATATCATTCACCCAACACTCATGTGGACCCTACAATTTTAACTGAATACTGTGTTCCCTTCCCCCCGCCCCCCTCCGTCATCTCTTATTCATTCTTTGCATTGTGGTTGTTGCAAGAAGAATCAGCACCTCTGTGGGATACTCGTAAAAGCAAAACTTCCCTTTTGTATTTGATGTTTTTTCACCAGGCCTTATTGTTTCCTTTGCAAATATAGGAGGTTAAAATTTCAACTTGTGGATAGAAGTGTATTATTTCAATGTTACGATATTCTTATTTTCTAAAATTAGTCACACAGTGGAGGTCAGATTTTCTAAGTCTGCCTTGATCTAGTCATATGATAATGACTCAAGAGTTGGGGTAAGATAAAATCATAAATATTATTTTTATCCTTTCCCATTAATTAATAAGCACGTGTCTGTTTCAAGGGGAATTTAATCTATATATTAGATTCATAGTCCCATAATTTTTCAAAATGTAATTTTGTAAGAGCCACCCAGCATCCGTCATTTTTATAGTGTGTATGTGTTTATTCTTAACATCAGAAGGTCATATTTTGTTATGAATAAATAAATATGTGCATATTAAGCATATCTTGTCCAAATCCAAGGAACTTGGTTACCTAGTATCTGCCATCTTCCTTTAGAAAAATGTACTTTAGACACCATTCTGAACTGCAGCTTTAGGATAGACATTCAAGATATTTCACACGAGGGTGAAACTCCCAGAGGTAATAGGCCTCTGTTGTTTCACATGTTCCTGTATCAGGCAATGAAAAGACAAGATACAATAAACACTTGACAAGAGGTATAGAAAAGGTGTTAGTTATCTTGTGCATGAAAATCTTATCGGGATCATATAAGAGTACTCCAACAATTTGGTGGAAAATTTCCCCACTCTTTTAGTTCTATTTTTCCACAAATATTTGAAGTCCCTCCCCCCACCCATACAGAGCACAAACAGCCAATTCCCTACTCAGTGTCATCGAGTTAATTCCCACCTACACTCACCCCGTACAACCCTGGAGCCAGGGTGGTGCAGTCTGACCTGAAAGTTAGAGGTTCCACACCTCTGGCTGTGCCCTGGGAGACAGATGAGTTTCTCTCTGCCTGCAAAGAGTTACAGTCTCGGAAACCCACGGGGGCAGTTTTCCTTGTCCTCTGGGGTTACTATGAGCCAACAGGACCAGCATGCTGATATTCATGCTGATGTGGGTATCCCATCCTTTAGGTGGCATTGACTTGCACAAAGGGGTCTGTAAAGGCAGGGATAAATTATGTATCTGCCAGTCAGTGATAGCAAATAGAAGGTGTGGAAGTATCCCTTGTTAGAGTAAATGATGAAAAGGCCCAGTTGCTAGCTGAAAGGTTGGACTTGCAAGCCCACCCAGAGGTATCTTGGGAGAAAAGCCTAGTGATCGTCTTCCAAAAAAAAATCAACCATTGAAAACACTATGAAGAACAGTTTTCCTCTGACACACATGAGGTTGCCATGGAGCAGAATTTCCTGGAAGGCGGTTGGTGTGGTGAAAGTGTGCAAATTGCTCCACAAAAGAAGACCTTCCTAGTCTGGAGCAGCAAACAGTTCCTAGTGTCCTGAGGCTTGGGAAAATGAACGAATGAGGCAAGATTGCCAGGGTCACTTGGTGGAAGAGTGAGAATCTTAGGGATATTCGGTGAGAGAACTTGATAAAGTTTGTAGGGGAAATGCTGTTATCTTTGAAATCCCTTTCCCAACAATGTTTTCAATGCTTTTGAACACAGCAAACGTGATCAACCTGCTCTTATTCTTGCTGATGAGAGGATCCAAACTTTTGGTGGTGTTGACCAGGACCTTGGGGAACCTGTGTGGCAAAAGGTGGAGCCATGTATAAAAGAAACTGCTCTTAGGATAGCTGGGAAACAAAAAGTTTGAGAATTTAAATAGCAGAAGGTCATAAATGTTGAACCTTGCCAGTGGGTGGTGGGGATTCTTTTACAGGTTTTAAATTTTGAATAGATTTGTAATTGTCTAATAAAAAGTAACAGAAAGAGAAAATGGAGCAGAGACCTGCCCCGCAAATTTCCTCCCTGTCATTATTCAAACTTGCTGGGAAGCCCATTGACACGAGAGTCTGGAAAACTGCTCACAGATGTCAGCCCATGTGTGCTTCTGACTAGCACAGAGGATGGGCAAAGATAAGATGCAAGGCAAAGGAGGGTATTGCAGACAAGGCATCATAGCTCCTCCCATAAGGTCAAAGTCCTCGGGGTTCCAGTTGCCTAGTCAGACATTCTGATCCCTTCAAAGCCACCTCCAATGAAACCTGTACTTCTTGCTATAAAGGGAGTGGGTGTGATTATCTGTCCTTGAAGCCCTAATATTTTTTGGACCCTTCAGTATCAGTGGAACACAAAAATTACTGATACAATTCCTGTGTGCACTCAACATGGTAGACCTCACAAGTACTTGTTATCTTAGGAGATATCCTAATTTATGTCCCAAAGTAATTAAGTAGCCCCTCATACCTCTGAGCCACGATGTGGAACAGTGAGGATAGCACTAGACTTAGTGGGGTTTTGGTCTTTACTTTTATGCAAAGAAGAAGTGAATGGTTCTCAGCATACACAGCCTTGACACAATGTCAATACTACGGGCAAACAAACTCACTACCTTGGGGTCTAGCTGTTTGATAGCAGCTCAGCAGAACAGAGTACAACTGCCCCTGTGGGTTTTCCAAGCTTCACTCTTGTGGGTAGGTTGAAAGGTCTATGATTAAAGTTCATTATTAGATGGAACTTTTAAGTTGTTCTTGAGTTGTCCTTTCTTTTCCTGATCCAATTATGTAACATTTACCTCTGCTGTCTTTAGGAGAGCTTACTGACCCCTAACCTCTTTCCTTAAATTGCTCTGGAACCAGGGTCTTTTGTTCTAAATATCTGGTGATGTAGATATTCTGTGGAATATTATTTTGAACTCTTTATATCATTTTTATTGACCCACTCTCTTCTGAAAAAATAAAAAAACAACAACCCCATTTATTGACAAAGCACAGTTCCCTTTCCTGAAAAAGTTGATATTAAGAAAGCAACGACATAGAAAAGTGCACATACATTGAGATGTACTGATGCGTTTCTCTAACCCCTCCCAGATTATTAGTCTTTCAGTCTTTGAAGTTGACAGTCACGGATTTGAATTGTGAGGCCTCAGAAACCCCTTAGGAAGGACCATTTTCCCCCTACCCCTTTTTGGGGTGTGTAGAGAAGAGAAAGTGTGTATGTGTTTACTAAACCTGTGTGTATTTCCTACTTTCTCCATCTGGCATCTGTTGTAACATCAGCCCAGCTAGCTGCTCTGTGTCAAGGGTACTTTAGTCTTTGCATGATAAAAAAAGGAAGAAATGAAATCATCTAAAAAAGAAAACCTTCCCACCACCCCCCACCTCACTTTGGTTTTGTTCTTCCTGAGCAAGTTTCTTGCCATTTACCTTTTCATTTGCATTGCTTATTGATTGGCAATTTTAAAATTGTTTATTGTGCTCTTTTGTGTCCCTGTTCAAGAGCTAAAACAAAAGCTACCAGGCCTAGCGAGGTGCACATTTGCATGCGGTGAGCGTTGCCCGAGGAAAAAGTAATTGCTAATGCATATTTATGTGGCACAAATTTGCCATTTGTTTATGCATAAAATTATCAATAGTGCAGGGCGGCCCAGCCGTAGAAAATGGTGACCTTTTTAGCTTAATAAATAGAAATCAGCTGTTATTGTGAAGAGATCAGCCATTTATTCTGTGTTGAGGGACATTGCCGGGAAAATGCAGATTGGGGCTGGCAATATCATTAAATGGAAGGCCAGTGACCCTTTCGGTAGAGTCTATTATCCTTTATCTAATAGGGGATAAATGACTCTTCTTGGCAAATGGAATAAAGAACAACAATTTTGGGGAGGGTTCTTTCTTTGGTTGTAATTTTATAACTCAGAATTTTAAGCCAGTGAAACAAAGTAGGGAATTTCTTGTTGACCTGTTGCTGGAACTCTCTCAAAATGTGATGTTTCAAAGTTGCGTCTATGACTCTCTTCCCCAACAATTTTGATCTGTAAAAGTAAGTCCCTTGATGCATTCCAGGGTGGGGGGAGGGCTTTGATAACCTTCCTTAAGTTTTCAAAGCCCACTTTTATTTACTTTTTAATGGTAGTGGCATAGGGGGTGTTATATTTTTATTTTTCTATTAATGATGGTATTGTGAAGTGTGTGCTTTCTCTTTATTTCATGTTTTGAAAATAGAACATATTCCTAAAATAAACAAACTAGGGTAAACAATAACAATGACAACAACAATGAAGATGAAGAATGCTTTCTAAGTGAGAACAATGACTTTTGGATTATAATATGTGGGTCCTTTGGACTGAAGAATATACTTTAAAGCAATGTCTTCAACATATTTCCTGAATACATGTAGTCAGTGAGCCTTTGTGAGTTCATTCACTGCTTACTCTGATAAATAAAAGACCCCCTCTCTGTAGCGCCTACCTGAGCTTATGGTTTAACATACCACCTTCCCATATTGCTTTTATTTGGCTGTTTGATGAGTGAGTGAATATTTTTGCTTCTTAGGGTTTTTGAAATACTTCTTTTATAATCATTGTAGAATTCACAGGTCACTGGAAAATATTTTTAAATGTTATCATATGCAGTATCTGATGCATTCAATTTCAAATATGTGTAAGTTATGAAACAAAGTAATGAAGCAGAGACCCATAAACCCACCCAAGAACATGGCTAACATTTCAGAAGCTCTCTGCATGTTTCCTTCTCTCAGACTACGCTTCTTAGCCAAGTTCACCCCAGTGTGTGCAGTTTTAACAATAAATGCTTTGTACTTCCTGTCTTCTCTCCGGCTGTACTTTGGTATGACAGTCCATTCACAGGGTGCTGCCAGCATGACTGAGCGGCCTGCTATTGGCAGAAATGGAACTATGGTTGCTTTTCTAAAGTAGAGGGTGTCAATAGAATTTAGGCCCTAGGGTACATTAGTCCATAAAATAAATACTTTTTATGTTATTCATAAAGTATTGATTTTAGGTCCATTAGATTCACAGCTGTGTGTGTGTGTAAAGCAAGTATTTAGTGGGTAGGTTGAGATTACAGAAGTGAGTGCAGACGTGATTAACCCCTTCTTCCCACCTGACTGCCCTGGTTATATACTCTTAAGAAGCAGAGAAGAGGACTCTAGGCGAAAGGACAGGGCCCTTATCATCTGTATTTTTTTCCCTTGCAGTTACAGTGGAAACAAGATGAATTTCAGCTCAGTTATGAATGTGTGTCTCAATGTGTAGAGGAGAGCTGGTGGCACAGTCTTATGCATTGAGCTGCAAACAGGAAGGACAACAGTCCAAAACACCAGCTTCTCTGTGAGGAAAAGATGGGCTTCTAAGCCTATATATATTTAAAGCTACAGAAATCCATAACTGTCCTATATGGTTACTGCAAGTCAGAATCAACTCAATGACAGTGAGTTTGATTCAGAAATGTGTAGAACAAATCAAATAACACTTGTCAAAATGATATTTTATAACATGGTTTTAAGTTGATGAGTAATCAACTATAGGACAGGATAAACACATAGTAGTAGATAGATGTGGAGTTTTTAAAAGATTCACAAGAAAATCCCATTACATTTTTTAATATCATTATCTTTGAATTAGTTTTTTTCACATACTTTTTGAAGCCTTCATGTCATATAATATGATACAATAAAATAAATATGAAATCATTTAATTTCTGAATACCTTCTACTGGTTTGGCACATTTAAAGCAAAGCAATACAAAAACAAAGTGTGTTAGTCTAGACAGAATAGAGAAACAATTTTTTTGAGACTCATATATGTGTAAGAAGCAGCTTTATATAAAGAGGAATTAATTGTATATTAAGAAAACATCCTAGCTCAGTCAAGATCAATTCCATAAGTCCGATATTAGCTCAGATGTCTGATATCAATCTGTAAATTCCTCTTCAGACTCATGCAACACATGCAATGACACCAAGGGCAGGAAGATCACAGGCCAGTGGGTGGAAAGTCTTATGGATCCAAGTGGCAGTGGAAGCATCTCAGTGCTGGCAGGGGTCTCCATGGGGTTCTTCCAGCTCCAGGACTCTGGCGTGGCTCCACGTGTCTTGTCAGTAGGGAGACGCAGAGAATCTGTGTGTATTTGACCTCCAGTCAGCTATTTATCTGTCACATCTCTAAAAGAGGTCATCACTCTGTGACCTGATTGACAGGCTTGACACCACCCCTTTGCACGTTCACAGATTATGTAGCTTCCATACAAAGTTTAACTATTTAGAGAGTACAAACAACTTGGAAATATGAACTTAGAAAAATAACCTGTTTCCTAAATAGTTCTTACTCAAACTCACTGCAATGAAGTCAATTCTGACCCATAGCAACTTTATTAGACAGGGTGGAACTGCCTCGCTGGATTTAAAGGCGTGGAAAGCCTCTTCTTTCTCCCTCAGAGTCACTGGCAGTTTTAAACTGCTGATCTTTTGGGTAACAGCTTAACACCCTACAAAATCCTCACAAAGGGAATAGTAGGTAACTTCAGGATACAAAGAGAAAGCATTGATGTTGTCGAGGATTTCGTCTTGCTTGGATCCATCATCAAGAGATCAAGACACGTTTCATTGGGTAAATCTCCTGCCTAAACTTTGTGAAAGCGTTGAAAAGCTGGGATGTTACTTAGAGGATTAAGGTGTGTCTGACCCATGCCATGGTACTTTGAATCACCTCAGAGGCATATGAAGGTTGGACAATGAATAAGGAAGACTGAAGAAGAATCTGTGCATTTCAGTCATAATACAGGTGAATAAATATCAAAAGTATTATGGTTATGGTCTGCCAAAAGAACAAACAAACATGTCTTGAAATAAGTATTGCTGAAAGGTCCCATTCGAGACAAGCATGGCCAAACTCCATCCATGTCATATGCCTTCAACCTGTCAGAGCCCAGCCCCTGGAGAAGGGGATCAATACGGCAGACGGGCAGGGCAGTGAAGAAGAGCAAGCTTTTTGAGAAGATGGATTGATACAGTAGCTTCATCTATGAGTTCAAACATAAGAACTTGTGAGACTGGCACAGGACTGGGCATTGGTTGGTTCTGTTATACTTACTGTGCTAAAAAATGGCACCTAGCAGCAAGATGCAAATTGTTTAGCTAAATAAAATATTTTGAAGACATAAAACTTTGATTTTAGAACCTAACATGTATTTCTTAGCTTTAGTAAAGGAAAACTCATCAAGGGATCACTTCTTTTTGTTTTGTTTTGTTTTGTTTTGGAGAGCATCACTGCCCTCTGGTGGTGGGAGTAGGAGGCCCAGCCTTTGTTCCATGGAGCTGGAATCGAACCTCCATCCCAGTGGGCCGCAGTCCTGCGCACGACCACTACGCCACCGGGGCTCAACCCAAGGGATCACTTCTAATCTAATATTTTTTTATGACAAGTTTTAAAGGATGATCCTGAATATACCATTGGAGTGATTTTTAAAGTAGAAATTTTCCCACTCTGTAAGTATATAGAAAATATTGCTTTCTATAAGCCTCTTTTCTGGTAATATGATGACTTAACTATCATTTCACTTTGATAGAGGTAAGGTCAGATGCAAAGCACACTTAATGGTTTTAGTTCATCTTCATATAACTGTTGTCACCACCACCTAAAGAATGTTTTGTCATAGGCTGCTTTGTCAACTACTTCTTTATTTTCCTATCGGAATCAACAAATGAAGCTTATTTATAAGTATACAGTTTCTAAAACTTCCAATGATCTTGCCAGTCTTCCAAGATCCCACTGCCAGCTCTTTGATCCTTCTCACAGTGCCCCTACAGGGCAGAGTAAAACTGCTCCTTCTGATTTTTTTGAAGCTGAAGATCTTGACAGAAACAGAGTGCCTTGTCTTTCTCTAATGTTGTAGCCTAGTGGGTTTAAATAACCAATCTCTCAATTACATAGTCCAATGCATAATCCAATAGGGTTCATAATCTTCAGACATACTGGTATGTTAGGGTTGAAGAAAAATATGCCTGCTGAAATCTGTCTAGTTAAAACTTTACCTAACATCAGGATTATGAAATCAGCCAGCAATTTTTTCTTGAGTTTCATATTTTGCTTAAAGTTTTTCAAGTTATGTAACAAAATTATAAAAATGCAAGCTTCCTCTTATAGGTAAAATACCACCAGTGAATTTGTGCATTGACCAAATCCACATGACAAAATGCCTTTTACTTTTCAAATAAATTATACTGTGGTTGTCACATTTGGTTTGATGTGGCATTTCATTTAGCTGGAAAAAAAGTGATATTGAAATTTGGAGTAGTTGTCTCATGAAAATAAATCATTTTTTATAGTGTTCAAAATATTTCAGGATGCTTTCCCTCATTTCTGCTACTACCTAGTGGAGTACTTAATGAACGAATGAAGAAATGTTGATATTTATCAACAGAGTAGCTCTGGGATTTCTGTGCTTATTAATGAAAATTCTGATATTTATTCAAATGAAGTAACATCTCTTACTACCAATCATGCTTTGGGAGGATAGAGTGTTATACCAAGTTAAAAGAAACCTACTTAAATTGTGCTATAACAAATTTTATTTAGATCATAATACAAATCAATTAACACCCGTTTGATGTACAATTTTTAAATAAAGGTGACATTTTACTCAGAATAAAAAAAACCTAACAGTGTCATTGAGTAGATTCTGACGCCTGTGGGTTCCTGGTATTTCAAGTCCTTCTGAGGGTGGACACCCAGAGCTCTCTCCTGTGGCAGGTCTGGTGGACTCGCGCTGCTGGTTGACTGCGGTTACCAATCCTCTCCCAGGGCTCCACATTGCACTTTGACAGTGAAAATGTTCTCATGATAGAGAAACTCTGAGACTGAAAAACCCATCTCCTCAATAGGGCCATGGAGAAGACGAGGACAAAATTGACAAGTCTATGCTCAGGAAGGACAGTTATGATCATTACAGATGAACCCTCAAACATAGCTCTAGTCTGACCTCTGACATTTCTCTCTCTTGGAACTGATTGTACATAGCTCAGATCATATGTGTTGTTAAAAAACATATGTAGTCTATACACATATTATAAAGCAAATGGTCTTTACTAGTTAGACCTGTCATAAATCCTTCTAAAGAAAACATGCACCTAAAGCAGCTTCAAGACGTTACATGAACATTATAACAAATGAACATCTGTGGAAGAGATGATGTTTGTGCTAATCCCACTGCCACTAAATAATGCAGGGTTTGTTTGCTTTTTCATAAAAATACAAAATAATTTTGATTTCCTTTGATGAGTAATATGTTGGTGTCTTTACTAAAAAGCAATAATGCACTGCTAATGATCTGGTTTTCTTTTGTTTCTTAGCATTCCTACTGCTGATGACGTGGTTCCTGTTTAAATCAGATTGCAAGACTGGAAACCAAACACACAATTTTGCACTGCCTTGGTAAGGAAAGAGTACGCTCATAAAGCTCACGACACACACCTTTCAAAAATCGATAGCTGTAAATCACAGAGGTGAATATTTATCTTCCTTCTGTGGTTCTTAGTTCATAAGTTAACAAAATATGCAGAGTCCACACATAGAAAGCTGTAGTGTGCAGTGTTTTGGTCAGGCAATAACTGGCTTTGTAATTTTTGACTTTAGACTCATTATTAAGATAATGACTACAAACTGGCAGATGATAGTAACATTTCTTTTCTTTACCTTTTTTAATGAGCGACACCATTCTTGATGTTGCAGGAGCTTTTTTTCCCTTTCCACAGAAAACTACTTTGAAAACTATTTGTTACTCTTTTTGATGGTGCCCAATAAACATTTTGGGTCATAATAAGCAGTTATTGCATTTTAGAAACACTTTCAGGAGCTGTTAAATATCCCAGGAACCATGGTGATGCAGACATTAAAGTGCTTGATTCTAGCCAAAAAGCCACTGCAGCTGCACGGGGAGAAGATGGGCAGTGTCCCCGTAGCAATGTGCAGCCATGGAGACCCTCTGAGGCTGTGGCCTCCTCTGTCCTGGAGGCTCACTGCGAGTTCGAGTCCACATGAAAGTAGTGAATTTGGTATTTGAGATTCCGGAGCATAGTTCTGTGAACACATACAAAAAAGTAATTTTGCTGAGGTCAAGCATATTTTCTAAGATGCCTGGCTGAGAAAAAAGTAGTGAGCATCTACCTGTGTTTTCACTTATGAAATGTCTGTTTTTCTTTTCAAAAGAGTTTAAATTCCTGGGGCATGAACTACAAGAGTTAAATATTCTTCTGTAGTCCTGTGGCTTCCTGGGGGTGCTTGGAGTTAAGGAATTCTGTTGAGATATGTCCTCCTTAAGACTGAAAAAGGAATTGCCTTATTTGTTCATCCCTAAAATGACAAGAAAGGGAAAGAAGGAAGAAGGAAAAGTAGTGTACATAATGATGAAAATACATTATTACAATCTTATAATTTATGTCACTAGAACTTCAAGATAATATTATATTGATAACAACTGTTATGATCAACAAGGTTGTTATATCCTTTAAAGGCTGGCTTTTTAAATACTTGTAAATATTAAAAATCTATAAGAACAGTTTCCTTTCTTTATAGACAAATGAAGCAATATGTATGGAAAACAGCAACAAAACGTGAAACAGACCACAAATCAATTTTTATAAATATAAAATATCTAGTTTTTTATGCAAAAACACAAATTGTAAAAAATTAGAAAGCATATGAAAAATGGAGATGGCTACTTCCAACAAATATGGGGAGTCATAAGTGTAAAAAGTTGTAAAATTCAGGCACGAAAAACTTAATTAAAATAGCAATATAATAAAATAAAGAATTATTAAGGAATAATATTCTAAATTCAAAAGCTAATTTAAAATATGAAAATTACTTTCCCTTACTGTCAAAATTGTGGGAAATAGTTTGAGTGAAAATAATATAACAAGAAAATAAAGAAAAACAAATGTAGCAAGAATGTGGGATGGGGGCGCCTTTTCTTTTCTTCAGTGCTTTTATTGGGGACTCTTATAACATGCAGTACATTATTTGAATCAAGCATACTTGTATGCATGTTGCTATCTTCATTTCCAAATATTTTCTACTTGAGCCCTTGGTATAAGCAGGGCTTTTCCCATCTTTTTTTTTTTAAATTCATTTTATTGGGGCTCATACAACTCCTATCACGATTAATACATACATCAATTGTATGCGCACCACATTTACACACTTGTTGTCATCTTCACTCTTAAAACATCCTCCCTCCACTTAGGCCACCAGCGCCAGCTCCCCGTATTTCCCTTCCCTCTCCACTCCCCCTCCCCCATGAACCCCTAATAATTTACAAATTGTTATTACTTTTTCATGTCCTACACTGTCTGATGTGTCCCTTTACTCACTTCCCCACTGTCCCTCACTTCCCTGTTGTCCAAGCCCCAGAGAGGAGTTTACATGTAGATCCCTGAAATTGGTTCCCCCTTTCTACTCCACCATCCCTCTATCCTCCTGGTATCACCACTCCCACCACTGGTCCTGAAGGGATCATCTACCCTAAATTCCCCATGTTTCTGACTCCAGTGTACATCCCCTGGTCTAGCTGGATTTGTCTGGTAGAATTGGGATCACGATAGTGGTTGGGAGGAAGCACTTGAGAACTAGAGGAAAGGGCAACTTTCAATAATGCTTAGAAATGGTCAAATTGAGTCATCGTTGCAGGAAATGATTTGACAATTTCTGCTGGGAGCCTTAAATGTTTGAAAAATTGCCTATGTAATATTTCCATGCTAAACATTTAGAGTAAACTAGTTTGAAAATAACCCTAAACAGCAAGGTAGGCTTAAATAGCCTTCATCCTATCTTTATAAAAATTATCCAGAATAGGCAAATTCATAGAGACTGGTGGAGGAAGCGGTGCCTTCTCTTCTTAATGCGTTCGCTGCTGTTTGAGGTGAGGGAGTGCCTAGATTAGACGGTGGTGATGGTTGTTAACATTGTCAGTGTGCTATATTGCCACTGCATTGGGAATCGTGACATGGTTAATACAGATCAATCTCATGTTTGTTTGTTTGCTACCACAATTAAAAAAAGACAGGCAGAGAGAAAAATATAGAATTTTATTTCCTTATTTTGTTTATGCGTACTGTATAGGAATTTCAGAGCGCTTGCTCAACTTCTAGTCATCAGACACAAAAGGTCATCATCTTTTGCTCTGTGACTCAGAATATATGATTCTCCTGTCATGTTTTGGAATGTGGAAGTGGGCATTCTGGCTTTAAGTCTGGCAAACATGATGGCTATATTAAAAGGGAGAGGAGCATGCAGCATAGTAAAAGGAGAGGAACATGCCTTCTCTCTTTGAGGAATGTTTTTCAAAGATTTACACACCATTTTCTATAATCTGGCCAGGATATAGTTGCATGACTGTGCTTCCCTGCAGACGAGGCTCAGAAGAACCCTCCCCATACCCCCAAAGGTGGGTATTGGGAGTTCTTACCTTGGAAGAAGTGCCTGGGTACTGGGTTTTAACCAGCAGTCTGTCACCTTCATATCCAGAAGTCTAATTTAATGATATAATCAAAGAAGGAGACAAATTTTATGGAAATGATGTTCATATATTTATAATGAGGAGAACTTGAAATTGACTAAAGTGTTCAGCAAAATATATGTAAAATATGTTCATTTTCATATCTTTATAATGAAAAGAACTTGAAATTGACTAAACTGTTCAGCAATAGACCAGTGGTGAAATAAATTGGAGTACATTTATGTAAAAGATAATTTGCTGCCAATAGAATATTTTTAAATAATTTAGAGGCACATGAAATTATGCATGGTGCAATAATGATAAAGAAGTCAGAATCTACATGGAAGCTCCGTGTTTATGTGTGTACAAGTTTAAAACATATATGTTCACTCATATGTAGGTACCTCTGCTACTGATAGATGCAGTCTGAGTAGTCTTTGGTCATTTAGCAACCTCATCTGACAAAGTAAAACAACCCCAGGGGTTTTCTAAACTGTGATCTTTAGAGTCAATCAGCAGATTTCTTCTCCTGTGGACCCACTCTTGGGCGCCAATCACCAAGGTCATTTTGAGTTAGCAGCATAGCACTTAGTCATTGTACCCCAAGGGCTCCTGATAGGCATGTGTTATAAACATATCATATCAAACTTGGCAGGAAAGACCGCTGGATGCAATGCATCAAATAATAATAGTTCTGGGTCATCATATTATAAGAAGTTTAATTTTGTCATACTTTCTTTTTACCTGTAAGCATAATGTGATATTAAAATTTGAGAAACATGGCTATCTAGGCAAGCCCAAGATCTTACGACTTGCCCCTTTCTGCTATTTTTCTTGAAATCTGGCTGAAAGAAGTGTTTCCCTTCATGACATAGACCCACAGGAGGTTTCTGGTTTTCATTTCTATTGCAAGGATAAAGAGAGAAATTTTACAGATGTATTATTAAGTATAAGTGAAAGAAGTTAAATGTAATTTATATAAAATATTTTCTTTCTAAAGTGCTATTTCACAACTCAATATTAAATGTGTGCAAATTTAACTTAGCTCATTAAAAAATCATAATTACATATGTGTGTGACTTGTAGAAATTAAAATAAGAGAGCATAAACCCACCTCTCCCCCCAAACTAAACTGACCACACTTTTGAGGTTAGAAGAGTTACATAATTTTTAAGAGCATGGACTTTGAAGCCAAAGTGTTTGGGTTCAGTTTCTAACTGTACTCTTTATTACCTTTCTGTTCTTTTTTTGGGGGCATCACTGCTCTCCGGTGGTGGGAGTAGGAGGTCCAGCCCCACTGCTGGAATTGAACCTCTGTCCCAGTGGGCTGCAGTCCCGCGCACAACCACTACACCACCGGGGCTCAGCCCCACCTTTCTGTTCTTGAGTGTGTTACTTCACTGCTGTGCTTCAGGTTTCTCATGTGTAAAAGGTAAATAATGCTATAAAACAATATACAATCAAAATATTTATGACAAGTACACTGGTATAGCTATACTAATATTAAACCAAATAGACTTTAAAGCCCAGCGCATTACTAGAGATAAAGTCACTTTACAAATGATTGAAGTTTCAATTCTAGAGGAAGATAGACTAATTTAAAATCTAAGTGCTCCTAATAACATAACCTCAAAATATATTAGGAAAAAATTGACAGAACAGCAAGCAGAAATAAACAGATCCACAATAAAAATTGATATTAACTCACTTCTCTTAGTAATTTATGGAATAAATTGGAAAAAGAATATCAGTAAGGATATAGATTTGAAAGACAAAATTGCAAAATTTGACCTCATGAACATATGCTGGACCTTGCATACATCTGAAAAAAATCACATTATTTTCATACACACAGAGGACAGTTAAAGAAATTGACCATATGCTGAATTATGATTTATGTTTCAATCATTTAAAAAACATTTAGAGCATATTGCAATAAAATTAAGCTGGAATTGAGTAAGAAAAATACAGCTAGAGAAAATACCATGTTTAAAAATTCAAAATTCACAGTGATAATATGACAATATTTTAGATTAAACATAATGAGACTCCTGCATAGAACATTAATGGAGTGCTGCTCAAATGTATTTATTTTTAAAAAAATAGGCGAGTCATTGACCTGAAGATATTATAAAAAGACCAACAAAATAAAATCAAGGGAGCAGTAGGAATAATTAATTAAAGTATGAGCAAACAGTGAAATGAAAAATTATCACAAAAGAAGATTAAAGTTAAATATTGGTTCTTTAAAAAAAAGTTGAAAAAATTTCCATTCTTTTTCAATTGAGTAAGAAAATTTGTGACCAGGGTCAAATGGCAAATTGAAAAGGAGACTTTGTCAAAAGTGTGCAGACATTCAACAGGTAATAAATGTTTAAAACAGCTTTATACACATAAATATGAACATTTGGATGAATGGTAAAATTCTTAGAAAAATAAGCATGGAGCAAAACATAGACAAAAAGAAATTGACGACATGAACATGTCTGTAGCAGTAAAAAGTTTCACTCAGCCAGCTAAAATCTCCCTACAAAGAACATTGCAGGCCCCTAGGGTGTCCATGACACATCCTTTCATGTCTTCAAAGATGAAGCAAGTCTACCTGATGAAAAATAATTTAGAAGAAGAAGAACCCTCCAGCTAGTTTGATAATTTGACAAGGAC
The DNA here is from genome assembly GCA_004026705.1 of Nesogale talazaci. NCBI lineage: Eukaryota > Metazoa > Chordata > Mammalia > Afrosoricida > Tenrecidae > Nesogale > Nesogale talazaci. The sequence continues at coordinate 78,087 of PVJH01001275.1, read as the reverse complement.
ATTATGATAAAGAAAATGTACAGGCTAATCCATCTTATGCAACTAATGGAAAATCTTCCACAAAATATTAAACCACCAAATGCAGCTGTACAGAAAAGGATAATTTATGTGTCAGTTATATACTGTCCTATCAACTGGAGTGAAGGGTGGAGTCTAGCCTGTCAATCAGGCCTTAATCAATCCTGCTTCTGTATGGGCATGACTTTCTCATGAGGATTCTGGGAATTCCTGCTTTCCTCCCTGGTGACTGGACACACGCTCTCTGCTTCACATTCTTGATGACAAGCCAGATGTTGCTAAGCTGATGCAGCCGGAGTCCTGGACTGGAGGAGCCATGTGGAGACCAATTCAAGAACTGATTGCTTCCTTAGCCACTGGATCCACAAGATTTTCTACTGATTGTCCTGTGATCTTCCTGCATTCAGCATCATCATATGTGTTCCTTGATTCTGAAGAAGGGTTCATAGACTGGTATATACTACATGGACTAATATCAGATTTATGGACTTGATCTGGTCTGGCCTGGGATGTCTTCTCAATATGCAATTGCTCTTTTATGTAAAACTCTTTCTTTACCATATGAGTGTCTAGGTCAACCCAGACTAACACAATTTATAGGACCAAGTTGCTTCATTCCAGAAATGTAACATTCATGACCTAGTAATATAATCAAGCTTCATAGTATAAGGTATCATGTGATCAATTCAATAAATATTTGGTTTAATTCAACATTTATTCCTCAATAAAAAAACATGCACAACCAAAGTTGGCAAACTAAAACAGGAGGGGATTTCCTTAATCTGATATAAATTACATTTATAGTAAACAAAAATCATACTAAGTGACTGATAATACCTTCTTCCAGGATGAAGAAACTTAGGATTTTCGTTATTACTACTTCTGTTTTGCAGTGCTATTTTCATGGAGAGCCTAGCCAATGAGGTATAAAGCAAGATAAAGGAAGTTACTTGGATTGAATATAAACAACTATAAGCATCAGCAGATGATATTCATTAATAAAAGAGTTTAGCAAGGCTGACATATACAAAACAACACATAGAAATAAACTGATATATATATACATATATACATATATATCAGGATCAGCATATAGTAGGGATATAGTTATTGACCCACAGTCATAACTCTCCTCAATCAGCAGCCAACTTTCCATGAACCTTATACTCTTAACTACCTGGTTCCTTGTTCTTTGTCTCCAGGGGCCTGGCAGCCAGCCTGTAGCACTGCATCATCGTCTCAGCAAGGTTCCCCTTGCTCTATCCCATAGTCTCTGATCCATACTCTAGAGGGTCTCTGGTTTCGGCCTCTGCCACTTCAGGCAGAGATCTGGAGCAAACTCTTCCATTGGTCCTGGGAATTCCGACCAGGATAGTTATTATACCCCAAGATGCCTTGATTAGAGTTGCGTTTTTTATCTTTATGTAGAAGATGCTCTTAAGGAAAAGAAAAGAGAGCTATGTTTTTTTTTTAAGAGAGCTTTTTAAGTCACATCCTCTACTAAGATCAATACTAAACCCACACCTTAACTCTGCCCATAAATACAGCAGAAAAGACCCCTCAAAATGGAATGAAAGACATAGGCATTTTGTCCAGAATTGTAACACCTCACATAAGGTATTAAGCCTAGAATGGTCATATTAATTGAATTCCTCTCACACTGTCATTTTTCCCTAGTGTCTCATAATAAAAATAAATGCCATCCTTTTGTGAGGCATTGGCGATTGAGTGTAGAATTCTAGATCCAGTTTGATCCCAGCAAGGGCACCTCAGACACAGTCATCACTCCTCTGTCGATGAGGCCTCTCATACACCGGTTCCTGTGGAACTTCCAGATGAAGATAGAGGAGAAAGAAAAAAACATTTCCTAGCATCCACCAACAAAATCCATGTGGATCACAATGATTTGATCCACAACTGATCTTGACAAAGATGCAGGACTCAACAAGATTTTGCATAGGATGGTCCACGACCACCTGCACTTTTGGATTTTGTGCCAAGAAAATTTGAAATTGGGGTTTTGAACCACTTCCTTTCCATTTTGACCCATGCTAGGAATTTGCGTTTTCACCTCAGACACATGGATACAGAACCTACCTTTTCAAAAGACCCCCATATGTGTATGTGCATTCATATACATATGATTTACCTGGGGATTTTTATTAAAAATGTAAATTCTACTTCAGTGCATCTGAGGTGGAAAGGTAAATTCTCAGTAGAGGGTCACAGTGAAATAAACTAGTTCCAAGGCCTGCTTGAAATTCTTGGCTCCTGCTATAGCACCAGCACTAAGCTATCCATGGAAACTTGAGAAGGGCAGAACTTGGTGGGACTGTTTTATTTTTCCTGGTCTTGTAATTTTCCACCGTTGACAGGGTGTTGCCTTCCCATTTGTCTATTGCTGCTTGTTACTCGTTGAAAATATCCGAGTTCTCGTTCTTTTTCTGTTTTGTTTTGTTTTGTTTGTTTGGGGCATCACTGCCCTCAGGTGGTGGGAGTAGGAGGCCCCGAGTTTTCATTCTATGACAGTTGACAGTTTTATACCATATGTAGGTTCCAAACTTTTCATGATCTATTTCATAATATATGAATGTTAAATCAGTAAATAGTTATGAAAATATCACAGGGGCCATGTTTGACATATTTCGACTTCACCATGAGGTATGAGCATTAAAGTCAACATCAGCTCAAGGCTGACGCCAGTAGGAAATAATCAGGCAAGCCTCCATCCTTCCACCTTATTAACCCAAACTAACATCTACCGCTTTTCTGAAGACTCTCTATTTCTCCTGGATCCTATCGTCAGCTTCAGTGGCCACATTAAACTCAAGATTGGGCACAGTTTGTGAGGTTTATTAGGGAAGTTTACAGCTCACAATTCAGCACTGGAAACTCTGAGGATGCAGTTCGTAAGAGCACTTCTCAGACACACTTGAAGACATACCTCTTAAATCTTCAGCCTCTCAGCCAAGCAGCCCCTTGGCTTTTAGCTTGCTTGGGCAACATCACAAGCTTCTTGTAAGCATCACTTTGCTGGTAGCCATGATCCAAATGGACTCACCTCCAGCTACATACTTCAGCCAATCTGTTAGGCTAGATTCTCTTGAGAAACAAAATCAATGACACTGGTGTGTGTGTGTGTGTGTGTGTGTGTGTGTGTGCATTGAGAGTGTTCACGCGGTTTTAGACACAGGTTCAGTTCCAGTTCATTGGTCAGATGTTAAGCTTGAGGCTTTTCTTGATCAACCAGGAATTAAGAAGATCAACCAAGAAGTAGGAAGATGATGCAAGAAGACCAGACTGGTGAACACAGAAGTGGAAGAACTCAAAATGTAGAGATCAAATCGCAGGTCAGATGTTAGGTTCTGATGGCTTCAGATGAGCCAGGTGCAGGATCCAGACCAGAAGTGAAGGCATTGCCCTCCTCCGCATTTACTCCTTTTTTAACGAGGTCACACCCCCAAGGAAATGTCATCAGGGAGGGGAGTTTTCAAAACTTCTTGGCTATTCACAGTTGATCCCATCACGGAGTGCACTCTTAGACCTTAAGCGGGGTGGGGTTGGGGCTCAATTGCCAAACTACTGAGAATGGAGAGAGCGTGCTCTACCAGCAAACTACCTGTCCCAAAGTACTAAACAGTCTTTCTTAGTCTGTGGGCCTGGAACCCCACCATTGCATCTCAAGGTCTTATTCCTGCTGCCTCTGCTGCTTTTGCTTCTGTGCCACGTTCCAAAACAGTTCTCTGTCACAGCTCTCCATCTTCTGGATGGAGGAAGTTCAGTGTTTCAAGATTTCAGAGTTCAGAGACTGTGCTTCCCTCCGGCCTCTCCTCTCCTGTCAGTCGTCAGATCCTCATTCCTTCTGAGATAGCACATTTTAAAGCTAGCTTGATGGCAAAACTGCCACTTCCCACATGACAGTTCCGTGCACCCTCTTTTCATGGTCACACTGTACATGGCCCTGCAATACATTGCACTGTTGTGTTTTGCTGTGGATAGGGTCTCTCTGGGCACCTCCATGAGCAGACTGCATGGTACCTCACGATGACAACACCCTGCATCAGTAACATGTAGCTCACTTAGATTTGGGACTGGTTAGTGGCCCATTTGCAAGGTCCTGCTCAGACATGTGGTAGAAGTTACAAATATTGTGGTTAGAAAAGCTGTATTTGTCATTTACTGTGTTGCAATAATTAACATTGTTTTTTGTTTAAGGAGCCCCGGGATCCAGTGGGTATTCTCTGGACTGTAATTCAAATCCATGGGCTGCTCTGAAGGAGAAAATAAGACAGTTTGCTCCCATAAGAGTTATAGCCTGGAAAACCCTAGGAAGCAGTTCTACTTGGCCCTATGTAATTCCTATGAGTTGGGACTGACTTCATGGCACTGGGTGGGTTTCTTTATGTGCCGTTTAATTAATTTTGACTCAAAGCAACTTTCTATACAACAAAAGCAAACACTGACCAGTCTTGTACCATCTGTACAATATTCTTATTATTTATGAAAAACTTTTATTGGGGACGCTTAAGCCTCTAATCACCATCCAGGCATTCATCCAGTGTGTGGAGCACATTTTGCACCTGTGCTGCCATCAGACTTTTCAAAGCATTCTCTTCCCACTTGCGCCCCTGATATCAGCTCCCCATTTCTCCCCCCTCCCTTTCGTTGTTCTTACATTTGAGGCCATTGTTGTAGTCACTGTGTCAATCCACTTAATCTGGGTCTTCCTTTTTTCCCGTCTCTCTACTTCATCAAACACGCTATCCTTCTTTGGGGACTAGTCTTTTCTGACATGTCCGACATAGGTAAACTGAAGTTGCCTCTTTCTTGTCTTAAGGGAGCATTCTGGCGCTATTTCTTCCAAAGCCAATTAGTTTGTTCTTTGGGCAGTCCTTGGTACTTTCCATATTCTTCCTCCAGCACCCTAACTCAAATGTATCTTTTCTCCTTCCGTATTCCTTATTCAATGACTTTATAACTTTAGTGGGGTGTTGTATTTTAGAAGGAAAAAACATTATGAAGAGAAATGAAAAACCAATTCATCTTTCAAAATTGGTTAAAATAATGTACGATATTTGCTAAGGACTTCTACACTGGATATTAAGAATAATAGGATAGTAGGTAAGCATTTATTCTTCCCATGTGGCATTATTCAAAGAAACGTAATGAAATCTATTAGGCAATGCTTTTAGGATGGATAGAAGAGAAATATTTTGAGAAATATAATAATTTGGGATACACATTCTTGTATGTGTGTCTATATTGAAATATGTCTCCATGCTAAGATGTGCTTTCCATATATCAAGAATATCCACAAACACACTTAGTTGAATTCCAGATTTGATATTGCAGTGACCAAGAATAACATGAAAACATTTTAAACTGCATACCAGCAATGTAAATCTCTGATTTGGGGGGAGGCAGATTGAGGAGAGTGCTTGGTAATGCCATTGGTGGCAGTCGTTGTTGTTTTGCTTATCTCCTCCTGTGTTCACATTCTTTTAAAATGTCACTGCAGTTATAGTTATTTGCTTTAACCATTTAGCCAGTTAATAATTTGTGATCCTAAGTGGTTGTTATTTGTACAAGCCTTTTGGTCACCTTTCTCTTTTACTTTCAAATAAGCAAGTGCTTCACTTTATTTATCAAATCCATCACTTTTTTTTCTCTCAGTGTTATCTAGAAAGTACAACTTTTTATTGCTGCCAAATGGAAAATAATCCCAATATACTGTAAATTGTCAAGTGAGTTCTGTATAATTAAAGATTATCCTGCGGTATACAATTTTTAAGGCATTTATCCAGACAGGGTTCACTGGCCTTAGAGAATGAGCCATTTTGTTGACAAATCTATCATCTAAATTGTACAACATTAATGAGATCTCTAAGCAGCATATTCTTACATTTTAATGTGGGTGGCAGTTAAAAAGAAAAACACGTACAAAAAAGCCCCACCTGATTATGATTGAAGTTGATTTTTAAAAGGTCTGCCACCTGTGGATAAGAATGTGTGTTACTCTGAACATGTAATAATTAACAAGATTGAAAGACCATAGCAAAATCCAATGACCCTGTGAAATCAAAACCCCAGTTGTTATTTTTTAAAAAAGAAATAAAAGAAAACAGAGGCACAGATATTCACAGTTATGCAAATAAAGCTTTTGAAGCTACAAAACTGAAAGGAATTATTTCTGCTCTAAAATTGCATCTACATTTTTTTTCTAGTAGTATAGGGTAGAATTTATTTTTGAATGTACTGTCTTTGCACTGGAATCAATGTTTTTTTAATTAGTAACTAATTATGGGATCCTATATTTCTTGAATGGTATAAATTCCTAATTCTCAAACATCTTGAGACCTTTTTATAAATCATTATGGATCATCCCTAATTTAGTACACTTGCGTCTTTTGAAGATCCCTTTTATGATTTGTTTTCAGCTTAACCTTACAGAGGTTAACTGCAAAAATTAAGCTAAAATACTTATATCCAAATGTGTTTATACACTTACATATTTCCCAGCTCAACATTATTTGTTTAAATCATTATTACCCTTATCATTGTGATCTATGTGCATATGTTTAATGTTCATCTGAACGGTGTAGTAGACATAGACTTATTATTTTGTTGTTTCAAGTGTATGCACATGTACATGACAGTTCAAAATTTGTTAGCATGAGCTTAGATGTGAGGTTTATTTGTTTTTTGTTTATTTGTTTTTTGTTTTGTTTTTTGGGGGGGCATCACTGCCCCCTGGTGATGGGAGTAGGAGGCCCAACCTTGCTCTTGGAGAGTGCTGCAGGGAGGTTTCTTTCTTTTTTTTTTTTTTTTTTGGTTTATTTCTTAATATGTATTAATTATAGTGATTTGACACAAACATGACAGAAACATTCCTCTCAGCTAGTCTTGAAACCAGATATTACTACATCAGTAACCAATGCTGAGCCACTTAGAACAACTAGCTTGAGAGAAAATAATGAAGTGTGGACGATTCCTTTGACTACAGCTTGTTGGTAGATGTGATCAACTCTTAGCAACCCCATTTACAACAGAAGAAAACTCAACCAGTCCTCTGCTGACTTCTCAATGAATATATTGGAGCCCATTTTTCATACACCTAACAATTCACCTTTTCCATATTTTCCTTTTGTCATGCTTTTCTACTTTATGAAGCGTGAGTCCTATTCCAGAGACCAGTCCCTCCTGATAACCTGTCCAGAGTACATCAGACTAAAGCTTGCCATCCTGGCTTCTGAAGAGCTTTCTGGCTTCTTCCATGACAGATTTGTTTGTTCTGGTTGTCCATGGTGCTTTCAATAATTTTTGCCTGCAACATGATTAAATGCATTATACCTCTCTGTGCTTCCTTATTCAAGATCTGGCTTTCAGATGCATATGAGGCCATAGTAAATAGAATGTCTTGAATCAGGCACACCTTAGTCTTCATTGTGATACCACTTACTTTTCAACATTCCAAACTGACCTCGTGCAGCAGATTGGCCCTGTGAGATGTGTCCTTTGATTTCCTGACGCCTGTTGGGTACTGCTGGTGTATGAAGCTGAACTGCTGCGTGACAGCTTCCATCCTTTCTCTATGTATTACGATGTGGTCTTTTGATCCAGTTGTGAGAATTTTGGTTTTCTTTAGATTGAGTTCCAACCCATACAATTGGCTGTAGTTTTTTTTTTTTCTTTCTTTAACTTCATCTGCAAGGGTTTCAAGTCATAGGTTGATAGTAAGCTTTCATCCAATTGCCAGATTATTTGCTCTGGATAAAGTGTTCCTTTATTCTGTTACAATAAACTTCTTCTTGGTCTATGTATAGTTTCTACATGAATGAAGTGTTCTGGAATTTCCATTCTTCTCAAGACTATCCATAGTTAGTCATTATCCACAGAATTTAATGCCTTTATATAGTCAATATGACACAAGCAAACATTTTCTGGTAGTCTCTGCTTTCAGCCGAGATTCCTGTGACATTACTAATGATATCGCTTGTTCCATGTCCTTTGTAGTACACAGCTTGCTTGAGTATCTGGCAGTTCCCCTTCAGTGTACTGCTGCAGCCGTTGTTTAATTATCTTCTGGAACATTTTACTTGTATATGTTATTGTTCAATACATCTCACATTCTATTGGGTCACTTTTCATTGCAATAGGTACAAAGATGATTCTTTTTCTATTTCTTATCAGGTAGCTGTCTTCCAATTTTTTTTTTTACATAAACAAGTTTTCCTGTGTTTCATCACCTTGTTGAAATATTGGAAACTTCTTTTCCATTAATTCCTGGACTCTTGTGTTTTCTTAGTGTCTTAATGCAGCTTGCACTTGTTCGTTCAGCGCTGGTGGTGCTTGATCATATCCTGCCTCTTGAAATGGTTGAATGACTGCCCCTTCTTTTAGGTATAGTGACTTTTCGTATTCCTTCCATCTTCTTTTAATGTTTCATGCATTATTCAGTTGTTTTTTGTTTTTTCCCCCCAGATAATTCTTCAATTGTTTACCTTGAGGCTTGGATTTTTTTTCTCTAGTTTTTTTTCAACTTGATATTTACTGAGCACTTTTGTTCTTTAGGGATAGCTCCAAGTCTTTGTATGTTTCATTGAAATGCTTTGCCTTCTCCAGCTGCCCTTGGAAATGTTTGGTCACCTCTTGAGTTCATCATGTCACCCAGTTCCTTTAGCTAATTTGTGATCCAGAGCAAATTTCAGCCTCTTCTTGCATTCCCTTCAATCTTACCTTTTTTCCTGCCTTTTACTTTCTTCATAGAGGTTCTAGATGTGATTTCATAATTTTCAGACTATGGCCTTATTGCTAATTATTAGTGATTGAGAACCCAATCAAAAGTTACATTGAAAAATTAGAGTTCTATTCATTTTTTAAAGTCAGATGATTAATTATATATCTTTATAATTAATTACAAATACTTGAGCATTGTTCTCTTGCATAATTACTTGCAGTAAAGGTGAATTTCCTTCCTTATACAATAAAGTCTGACTTGTAGACTAAGAAATCTTTTAAAATAAGGTATGTGAGAAGTGATTGCATATTTTTGTGTCTATATTTAGGATAAGCAACTAATAAGCAATTTTAACTCTATGGATTTAATTGAATAATAAGCCATGTACCCAAACTGTCTGCATACAACTTTCTGCCTAGTTGTGCATTTTATCAATGGAAAACGTTTTGCCCTGGGTCACATTCTGTAAATTAAAGTACATTTTGCATAAATTAGTGACAGTGAACTCTGAAATTCAGTATAAAATATAAGAAATACTTTCTTTTAAAATGTATTCTACTCTTATAATGTATCATTGTGTGGTACTCACCTTTCTGATTTGACTGCTGAAGACAAAATGGGTGCATAAGCAAATGTGGTGAAGAAAGATGATGGCACCTGGCTATTTAAAGATATAGCATCAGGGATCTGAAAGGTTTATAGTTAAAAAAGAAGCCGTCTATCAGGGAAGCAAGAAAGCCAGGATGGAAGAAGCATACCAGCTTGTATGATGATCATGAGATGTTGATTAAAAAAGGCATCCAAAATTTAAAAACAAGCAACCTAATAGATGTGAAAGGGCTTGGAATTAGTGAAGAGCCTCCCCAAACCCCCCCGTAAGCTACTTGGACAGTCCCTCTTAGAAGGTCTATAGCGAAGGCATGTTAAATCCAGGGTGTGGTATGGCACTGACGAACCGCATGATTGTCCTCTCGTTCTTTAATATTTTCTCCCCTTACTATTATGGATTTTTTGGGTTTGTTTTATTTTACCTCAGTAATCATGGTAGATTTGTCTAGGTTCATTTGCATATTTAAGATCATTGGGAAAATGGAGGTCAAGATAGATAACCCTTCAGACAGTAACAGGAGTAATGGTTCCCTGAGAGTCAAGGGGTGTGAGGGCATGAGAAGCTCATAGTATTGATGACTGTATAATCTCACTCAATGGGATTACACAGCATAATTATATGTGAATGAGTATATTGGATTGTGTAAGATTTGATAAACCTATGAAGTAGGAAAGGAGTAAGGGTTCCTGGGGGCATAGGGTGGGTGAGGGAGGGTATAAAGGGGAGCTGATATCAAGGAGTTCAAGAAGAAAGAAAATGTTTAGAAACGAACTGTGGTAGCAGTTGTATAACACTGCTTGATGTGATAGAGCTATGGAATGTTATGTTATCTGCAAGAGCTCCCAATAAAAATGATTTTTAAAATGCATTTCATAGAAGATCATATTTTATGCGGCATAATGGTGCCTGCCTATAGATGGATTGTTCCTGTTGTTGCTGTGTGGTCAGTTGTCTTGAGCTGACTTGACTCCTGAGAGTCCATGGGTGTGACCTTAGTCTGTTCCCTATAGTTTTCAAGACTTCGACTCTTCAGAAACAGATCACCAGGTCTGGCTTCCAAAGTTCCTGTGTATGAAACTCAGTCACCAGTCGTTCTTCCAGTATACTGAACCTCAGGGTGAAACATCACGAGATTGGTTTGTAAGGCATTTTTAAGACAGCTTGCATTTTATAATGAGGCATTGGTGTTCTATAACATAATATGAACAGTATGATAGGACCCCACTTCCACCTCCCAAATCCAGTTAATAGCAATGAAACAATAGGGTATAGAGAAGAGGTGGAAACACATGACTGCAGGACAAATTAACCCCTTCGGAGCAAAAATGAGAGTAGCAATACCAGGAGGATAAGAGGAAGGTGGTGGGAGAAAGGGAGAACCAACCAGAATGATCTACATATAACTTCCTCTTAGGGGAACAGAAAACAGAAAAGTGGGTGAAGGGAGGCATTGGTCAGTGTAAGACGTGAGAAAATAATAACAATTTATAAATTGTCAAGAGTTCATGAGGGAGAAAGGGTGTTGGAGCGAGGGGAAAAATGAGCTGATACCAACTGCTCAAGTAGAAAGAAATGTTTTGAAGATCACCATGGCAACATATTACATATATGCTTGTTACACAGGATGTATGTATGGATTGTGATAAGAGATGTACAGGCCTCCAATAAAATGATAAAAATAAATAATATGTCATGATATAAACATGATGCCCTCAGTTCTTGGACCAGAAGTAGAGATTTTACTCCTTCCATACAGTTGCATGTTGCTGTAGATGTTGCCCTTTTTAATGCTTGGTATTAACTTTATTTAAAGCATAGTCTGCTGAAGCATCCTGTGGAAAAACTAAAATAATTTGACAGAATAATGGAATTTCTTTGTTCTGTTATTTTGTTAAAATATGAGTAACAATATTTGCAGTGAAGCCCTTCTCACACATATCATTCAGTGACACTGATGATATTCACCCTTTGTGCAACTCTCTGCACTATCTGTCCCCGTATAATTTTACTGCCATTGCTGGGAACTCGGTGCCTATTAGGCAAAGGAAAGCACACGAGTTCATGTGTGTACACACAGGCAACCTCAACAACAAGAATTCAAAAAATAAAAGGAAAACACTTAGGGTCCCTTAGTTGTTCTGCAGTGCGTAAATGAAATTATCTCTATGATTTCATTTTCACCAATAAGCTGATAAAGCAATAAAATGAAAAGTCAAACATTTGAGTTGCAAAGGGCAGCATTTACCCCAGGACAGAGTTCAGAAGGGGCAGGAGAGACGGAGGAAGGAAAGCAGGAAACACATGAAGAGCATGAGGTAGCTATTACATTGGATGGAGTACTACAATGAGGGACATGAAACAAAATATGCACAAGTGGTTGTATTGAAGACAGGTCTGCTCTGTAAACCTTACCCAATAAAAAGTTAAAAAGCGAATCAAAAGCAAGCAAAACACATACACTCTGAGTGAATTGTGAACCCGGGAGTGTCCAAGTAGAGATGTGGACTTTTCCTCCCTTTAGGCAGTAGTTCTCCAGGCCTTTCTTTTGAGGCACCTTTACTGTGATTGCATGGGGCATGATCCCATGTTTCCTGTCCAACTTTTAGGAGGATTCCATTCCTAAAATGATGAGCAAAGTCTCCTCCATCTCTCTGGTAACCTTTCATCAGCCTGCTTTCTATAGGCTTGCCTATATCAGTCCTTTTGTGGCTGCTTTATTTAATTTATTATAGTGTTTTTGATCTCCATCCATCTTGTAACATGTATCAGGAATTCATTTCCTTTTTTTTGGCTTAGTGATATTCTATTAGTGTATATACAGTGTCTTGATGATCCATATTTCTTATATCTTTAGATTGATTACACTGTGGACTTTTGTGATGCAGTGAACATTGGATACAAGTTTCTGATCCTGTTTCACTTTTTTAGGTCTCTGAAGGGGCTCTAAAAAGTTTGTGGAAAAGTGGAATCAAAAGATACAATTTTCCCCCCAAGAACTTTCCTTAGCTCCTGTCATCTATCTGGAATTGAGATGACTGGGTTATATAGTAATTCATTGTGCTTTTTATAGCAACTGTATCATGTCTCATTTTCAAATACAGCAATTGAGGGTTGTAATAAAAAAGTCCAAATCTATACGAAAGCAGTTGTTCTAGGAGAATTGTTAAATACTTTACCAAATTAATAATAATGATAAATTCATTAGCTTAGGGTACTCTATCTGAACCCAATCCGAGTAATGTCAGGTCCCTTCTGACTCAAACAGACCCTCACTGACAGAGCAAAACTGCATCTTCGGTTTCTACCACTGTAATCTTCATGAAGTAGACTGCCCTGTCTTTCCCCACAGAGAAACTGGTGACTTCAAACCACCGAGCTTTTTGGTTAATACCCAGCTCTGGACCAGTGCACCATCCGGGCTCCTTTGCTGTATCATTGCCCAGCTGAATTCTAGAACCACTAAAGGTTTAGTTACATATACCAAACAGGCACTAAATTAATGTATTGTGAATGTTTAGATGATTGAGTAAGATTGGAAATGATTTCTAAGTATTAAAAATCAGAAATGAAACATTCTACTAGGTATGATTACATACATGTGTAAGCTTTTTTGTACATTAAATAATGAACATGAGAGATGAACAATAACTGAGAGAAATATTTATAGGATATACACTTAAATGATATAAAATAGTCACTTTTCTTAAAGAAAGGTTGGCCCTCAACAATTTCTTGTAGTCAATGTATATATTTAAAATATAGTTTAAATTGATTTCCCATTAGAAAAAAAGTAGATAGTTTCAATATTGAATTGAGAAGAAACAGAAAGCAATTGTTGAATAAACATCTAAACTATTTGATATTGATATGTAATATGTAAATACAAATTAATTGTGAGAACCTAGTTCCTTTGGCAAAAGGATAAGATTTTAAAATGCCATAATTATCTCTGCTGAACATCCTACAGTGAGTGAGACTATATCTTACTTTCGCTAGTTGTGTAAATTGCATTATTGTATCATAGCAGTATTTCACATAGTATGCATTCAAACCCATGGCCATCTAATAGCCAATTCCCAATAAGCCAATTCTAATAGCCAATACCCAATAAGAAAGCACTGAATTTCACCATTGGGTTTTCGATCTTTTTTTTAAAAAATCATTTTATTACGGGATCATACAACTCTTTATCACAATCCATACATACATACATTGTAGGTAAAGCACATTTCTTGTCATCATCATTCTCAAAACATTTTCTTTCTACTTAAGCCCTTGGTATTAGCTCCTCATATTCCCCTGCCCACTCCCACTCACTCATGAACTCTTGATAATTTATAAATTATTATTCTTTTGTCATACCTTACAGTTTGATGTCTCCCTTCACCCGCTTGTCCATACTCCAGGGAGGAGGTTATATGTAGATATTTGTCATTGTTTCCCTCTTTCCACTCCACCTTCTCTCCACCCTCCCAATATTGTCACTCTCACCACTGGTCCTGAAGAGATCATCTATCCTGAATTCCACGTCTTTCCGGTTCCTCTTTGTACCAGTGCACATCCGTTGGTCTACTTGGATTTGTAAGGTAGAATTGGGTTCATGGTAGTGGGGAGGAGGAAGCATTTAGGAACTAGAGGAAAGTTGCATATTTCATCATTGTTACACTGTACACTGACTGGATCATCTCACCCCCCAACCTTTCTGTAAGGGGATGTTACCTCACCTACAGATGGACTTTGTGTTCCCAGTCTGTATCCCCCCTCATTTATAATGATAAATATTTTAGTTCTTTGATGCCTGATACCTGACCCCTTTGAAAGCTCATGGTCACACAGGCTTCTTCCATGTCAGTTTTCTTGCTTCTGAGTTAGATGGCTGCTTGTTTACTTTCAAGCCTTTAAGACCCAGACACTATATCTTTTGATAGGTGGGTACCATCAGCTTTCTTCGCCACTTTTGCTTATGCACACATTTGTCTTCAATGAAATGTTGGCAAGGTGAGCATCATGGAATGCGAATTTAATAGCACAAAGTGTTCTTCCATTGAGGGTTTCTTTTTGTGTGTGCATTTTCAAGGACATTTGACTAGTTAATTACAGCTTGCTGATTAGACATGAAAGGAAAAGGAGGCAATATAAATTTAGAGAAAGGCCAGCATCAAATTTTCAATGTCATGTTCAAGAAGATTTTACTGTATCTCAAATGGAACATTTTTTTTCAATAATTTTATTGGGGGCTTTTACAGCTCTTATAACATTCAATACATCATTTGTATCAAGCATATTTGTACACATATTCATTTCCAAATATTTTCCACTTGAGCCCTTGGTATAAGCTCCCCCCCCCTTTTTAATGAATCATTTTATTGGGGACTCACAGATGCTGGCTGCCATATCTTTTTTCTCATAGAGAAACTGATGAATTTGGACCACTGGCTTTCCAGTGAGTAGTGTGTAAACATCTCAGCCACCAGAGACCCTTCAGTCCTCACTCAGTCACTGGCTTTGAGGCGATTCAGATGCATTGTGATCCGGTAGAACAGAGGAGAAGTCCACCTGTGAGTTCCTGAAGCTGTCATTATCTAAGGGAGTAGAAACCAGTGCTGTGAAATACTGACCTTGTGGTTAGTGACCCAACACTTAACCCCAATGCCACCAAGGCTCACTTCTGCAGTACATCTTAGAGGTCTGCATCTTTTGATATTTGTGCTTTTAAGAATTTAGCAAGAGTGTGTTGTGTGTGTAGCTGTGTAGTTGTAGTGTTGTTTATGGTAAAGCAAAATGCATATTCTAATAAATATGCAATATGCAAATTCTAAGAAAACAGAGTATAAATTAGTAAATTGTGAGGTCCGTATTTGATAGAATGTTAATTCAACTTTCAAAGCCATTTACTGGCGTTGAAAATCTCAGTCTGAGTCATTAAAAATATCCAAGAAATAGTTGGAATGGATACACATGTTTGCATATCATGCATAGAGAAAAATTATTTGACTAATATATGCAAAATGTTAAAAAAGCTAACTATCTAGATGGTAAGATTTAAACAACATACTTTTTTGGCCTTTATATATTGTCTACTCTTTTTCATGAACATATTTTCATTTTAAGACAATACAGACATTCACTGAAGACGCATACTTCATTACTAATGCGTAACAGTTTATTTCATTCTCTTTTGTAAAAGTTTTCACTATATTAAAGTAAAGTTTATGTGATTATAATACTAAGTTATGACTGTGAAAATAAGTTTTTTAATGCTTGCTCAGAAAATCTCTCTACTGTGGTGGGGATGCAGGACTTCAGTTGGCAAAAGGCTTCATTGTTCGACTCTGAATGTTGGACCAGTGCTTCCCTGTGATGGTCCCATCTTTGCTGTCATTCAAACTCCACTTTATCCCGCTGTCTCAAATTAATGGCTCACATTTATTAAAATGAGGCAGGTATTACATTCAGATGAATGGATTTCATGTTCTTGAAAACAAAAATGTTTCTACAGTTGAGATTTTTAAAGAAGTTTTTCTTAATTGCACACCTTTCTCTTTTTAACATCTTAACCAAGTATCTCAATAAAGCATTGATTAGTGCAATAAAATTATCCAGAGGTTGAAGCTTTTTTGAAAGCAAAGTGAAATGTATTTTATGGTATGCTCAAGAGAATAGATTTTGATAAAGTTAAATAAACTCTTTGTACAAGGTGAATTTCTTCCATTACCGTGTTCTTCTAACCTCAGAGGCATACTTACATGATGAATCCTGAGGGATAAAAATTTTTCTGTTTTGATACCTGAATTACTTTTACTGATGTTTTGGAAATGGAAATACATATTAATTTTAGAAATAAGGATAATCCAGTGGTAACATAAAATTTATTTTTAAAATAATTCATTTTTTAAAATGGGTTTTGTATAAAGACTTTTTCTTTTTCTAAACTATATCATTAGGAGATAATCCAGACATAATACTATCCCATAGTTCAATCACATCAAGCGGTGCTGTGCAATTTATAAAAACCAGTTCTTTTGTTTCAAGACAAGAAACACTAAAGTATAGGGACAAAATTGAAAGCAAGATTCTGAATGACCTTGGAATATAAGAAATATTAACTAATTTATCTAGTGGCATTAGAACACGAAGAGTAGGATAAAGTGGGAAAAAGATAGGTTGAAAATAATATTTGCCTTTTATAAACCATTATCTTTGATTTCTTTACTCACACCCTCATATATCCTTTTAAGAGTATTTTTATTTAAAAGAAAAAACAAAAAGTGCTTATGTCAGAATACCACACTTATGGTAAATCCTGAGACTATATGTGAAGTGGAAATCATCTAACTCTTATTTCTGGTGTAAATTTTTTTTTCAATAACACCATTTGCCCAGAAGCTGTTTTCCAACCTAATAATCCTTGGGGAAATGATCTAAAATAGTTTCAAGAAAATGAAAGTCCCATGACTCTTGGACAAGAATCTCCGATGGTGCTGTGGGTTAAGCGATGGGCTGCTAGCCAGAAGTAGAAATGTTCAAGCATCTGACCAGGTGAGACTTCCTCTCCAAAAGGTCTCGTTTAAAACATTCTTCCAAGTTAGTCAAACAGTTACATATGTCAATATTCCTGAGCTGAGTTGTGAAGCAAGTTCCAAGATGTGGAGGAACAAGTGTTTTCATTTATTTTCTTAATGAGCTTCAATTTTCCTCTGATCGAATTACCCAACAGTGGTAGAAACAAACTTTAGCATATAGCTGAATGTTTACCTTGAATGATGTAATTTCTTTTATGAACTATTTTGGAAATACTGTATTACACACACCCAGTCCATTGGACTTGCTTTTTTAGCCTCTCCAGAAGATTGCCAGAAGTTATATCGAGTGATGACTATCCCCACAAGAGAAAGAGGTACCAAGGGGTGCAGAGGAGAAATCAGAATCCTCACATGTTGCTTGTGAGATTGTAAAATGCAGCCCCTGTGGAAACCACTATGGCAGTTCCTCAAGCTGTTAATCACAGAATTACTTTAAATGACTGTACCAGTCATGTGCTCATGTCAGTTTCATGATTGGGAATGTAAGGGTGGAGTCTAGCCTGTCAATCTGGAGATAGCCAATGAGACCTCTGTGTGGCCGTGACTTTCTCTGAGAATTCTGGGAAATCTCGCGGTATATCCCCTGTGGAGGTGAGAGACTAGAGACTTAGTGTCTTGGAGATGCTCTACTGACAAGACAACATGGCCACATGATATAGGCCCTGAGACCCAGGAACTGGAGGAGTCCGAAGAGAAGCAACATAGGCTTACCCTGATGGAACCAGATCTCTGAAGCCAGAAAAGACATAGAGAGACTCCTGCCAGCGCCGAGATGTTTCCACTGCCACTGAATATACGCGACTGTGCACCCACTGGCCTGTGATTGTCCTGGTGTCACTGTATATGCTTCGTGAATTGGAAGGAGACTTTATAGACTGGTATCAGACATATGGCCTAATATAGGACTTATGACCTTGGACTGGACTGGGATACTTTCT
Organism: Nesogale talazaci; assembly: GCA_004026705.1. Lineage (NCBI taxonomy): Eukaryota > Metazoa > Chordata > Mammalia > Afrosoricida > Tenrecidae > Nesogale > Nesogale talazaci. The sequence goes on along the minus strand of PVJH01001275.1, from coordinate 60,201 downwards.
CAATGTTCTTGTATATAAACCTTTCCTTTATATCCATATGTATGCTTATGAATTTGTTCCCCTAGGCTACCTGGACTAACCCAATGAAAAACAAACTAAACCCTTGAACAGTGACTAGATTCAAACTCAGAGTGACCTTACCTAACTTTCAGGGCCTAAGTCCTAAGGGAGTAGCCTCACCTTCCTCCCATGAACCACTGACATTGAGCAGCCCTTTGCTTACCTCACAGGCACGAAGGTTCAGGAACTCCCAAAAAAACACCTTGCCACTCAGAGCAGCCCTGTAGAACCGCCACTTTGAGTTTCCAAGACTGAACTGTTTTCAGGACTAGCAAGACTTGTCTTTACCATAAGGCTCAGCAGCAGCAGCAGCAGCAACAACAACAACAACAAAGGATAAGCTTTTGGGTATCTACTCAAAAGACTCTACAGGAGGGAATCAGAAGGTTGATGCAGACCAATGTTTATTGCACTATTCTTCACAATGGCCAAAAGGTGTCCAACTATGTCCATCCACAGGTAGATGGATAAACAAGACAGGACCTATAACATCAATAAAATATTATTTTCTTCAAAAGAGCAATGAAATACTGATACTTGTTATAACTTCTCTGAACTTTGAATGCATCGTAAGCTAAACAGATCTGAGAAGGAATGGCCACTAGTATGTGATCCACCCATAAGAAATATCTACAACAGGCATATGTCTACAGACAAAAAGTTGATTCGTGGTTACCAGGTGCTGAGGGGAAGGAGAGTGAGTATTATGAGGAATTATTATGATTTTATTTTAGGTGATACACAATGGTTAGGATTGAATGGTTATGATGGTTCCATGTGATGGTGAATGCACTTCATATCAATGAACTATAATTACCTGTTTTAATTACCTGTTGTATATATGTATAGGTTGTTGTTGGTAAGTGCTATCAAGGCAGTTCTGACTCACACCAACTCTATGACCACAGAAGAAAACACTGCCCAGGCCACTGCCATCTCCAGAGCAGTTACTGTTAGGGTTAGACCACTGTCCAGCTGCTGTGTCAGTCTATGTTTTTGGGGGTCTTTCCCCTTTCCGGTGATCTCCTATGTTACCAACTTGATCTCCTTTTACAGAGGCTGGTCTCTTCTGAGAACACATACAAAGTATGAGCAATGAAGTCTACCCATCTTTGCTCCTTCCGAGATCAGAGAAGATTAGGTGGTATGGCCGTAGACTCATGTTTGTTCCTAAATGGTATTTTTGCCGTACTTGTTCCAAGACAGATATGTTTATTCTTCTGGTGGTCCATGGTTCATTCACTACTTGTCACCAGCACCATAATTCACAGGTTCTTTCCTTTTCTTCCTTATTCACTAACCAACTTTCTCATGCATTTGAGGCAATTGAAAATAGTATAGCTTGGCACAGGGGCACCTTAGTCTTTAAAGGGGCATCTATGTGTGTGTATGAATTAGATGGAGAAGAATTGAGTCAGAGCGTAGACTCAGGCAAGCTTGTGTAACAGAGCTATCCTATTAATGTGCCAGCCTTAATGATAGCTGCAGAAGAGGACCTAACAAGCAAGAAAATGGGATCGTTGGCCTCACAATGTTAGAAAGTCCATGGAGTGGACAGAGACATGGACACCGAGAGTGTGCGCCAGTTCTCCAATGAAAGACAGAATTCAGCTGTGACCAGGTCACTTGAGTACTGCGTATACTCAAGTAGAGCTGAAAGTTTCAAACTAACACTTTCATTTCAGTTGGAAACTTTTAGTTTGAAGATTCTGGGGCGGCGTCTACTTGAGTATGTAGAGTGCCTTGCTTTCAGAAGCTGTCCGTGTTACGCAAGTCTGTTTTCTCAGGGGAGTTTATTGGCCAACCTCTAGCTTAATGTGTGGCCATGGACAGTCCGGACACTCTAGTGCTCTCAGGTTCAATTCTCAAACATATTGCTCCATAGCATCTGAAAAAAAAAAAAAAACACCAATAGTGGCTCCCAGTATTTGTGGGCATGTTTTAAAAGCTCCGCTGCTGTGGAGTAGAAGTATGAACCTAAAAAGGCACAGCTGAATTGAACCTAGAATGGCCGGAATGATGAGAAATAGAGGAAGTTAAGGTGCAGAGACTGAAAAGACTGTGCAGTTCCATTGAGTGCCGAAATCCTGCGGCAGCACAGAAACGTACCTGCTCTGATGGTCATCAGGGAGGAGCACAAAGGAGGGACAGATACTGACTCAGCAAGAGCTCCCTGACAGCGCATCGATGCCAACCCATAGCGACTCTGTAGGACAGAATCGAAATGTCCCTGGGAGCTCTCGACTATTAACACGCCATTGCCAGCTCTGCAGGGGCTTTCCAGAGAGGGTATTGAGGCAACCAACTTCGAATGGGAAAAAAAAAATTATTGTATATGTAGGTAGAGCTTGTTCAGCCTCTTCATGGTCGTGAAATCCTTGAGGAATTTGTAAGAGTGAAGAATAGATAATGTTTTAGAAATGAAATATGTATCTGAAGATAAAATATAGTATGTTTTTACTATAATGTGTTAGGGATAAAATTAGTTGTTTGTTTTTTTAAAAAAATGTAGAACGAAACTAAAAGATAAAAAGACTAGACTTCCTGGTCTGAAAGCGATCTTATGAGAAGCTCTGAGGTGACTGTTAGGAAACAGCAGTCTTAGTTGAGATGGAAGTCGTTTCCTGAAGATCCCCTTTGAGCCAAATAACAGACGGGATTGTATAACAAGCGATAGAGGGAATGAGCACCTCAGAACAGTCAGCTCTGTAAGACGAAAAATCTATTATTTGCCTAAAACCAAACTTGAAACACTGGGAGGGATAGAGCGGCCAAGGAAATGAAAATGGGCAGCACAGGGAAAAAACAGAGAGAGGAGGGACTGCTGTGTAGATTGTAGCCAAGGGCACTTAACAATTCGGGTTTAGACTATTGATTGCAAAGTTATGCAAGCTCTCACCTAAAGTACATAAAATGTATTTTGTTGTTTTTTAAAGAAAGGCTAAGGCACCTTAGATTACAGCCTAGGGAGTTTGAACATAATCTTGTCTCAATTGAGAAAAAGTTAACTGCCATTATTCACCTTTTAGTCATGTCAATATTAAGCATATGCTTTGTCTTTTGCCACAATTTCTTGTGCATGTGGTTGTGTGTGTGTGTGTGTGTGTGTGTGTGTTGAGGATGTGGGTAATTGGAATTTTAGAATTCCCAAATAGAGTATAAGTTCTAACTAGGAACTGTAAATGCTTTCCATGAGAAGGCTGTGGCTGGCTATGGTAAACCCAAGTGTTACAAATTAAAGTGAATGAATCCTTATCTTGAGTTCTTAATGACAAAAAATATGCAGTCAGATTACATCAACTAACTTTTTGTTAGAAATGCTGTTGTTTTGATTTAAATGCTATAAGTAGTGCTTAAGGGCAGTAAAATCAGAGTGAAAAATGTTTATACTTCTATTAGGTATACCACAGCTAATCTCCATATTTCTGAATCTTTCACATTTCAAATCATAGTAGTAAGGATACTTACTAATGCTTGAAGAGACTGTATATGGTCACAGAAATGGAATTAAAAGACAATAAAATGTTTCTCAAACATTTTGAAACTTCCACTTCTAGTAAACATTTATACTGCTTATGAATTACTTTATATCTATCAGCTCAATCAGATCTCAAACCAGTCTTGTAAAGTTGGTTTTATTATCATTCCAATTTTACTGCTCTGGAAGAAGAATCCATGCATCTGAATTGGGTTACTGGCAAAGTACCATGACTGCTAAATATCAAAAGTACCATGACTGCTAAAAGGACAAATGGATATGTCTTGAAAGAAGTGAGGCCAGAGTACTCCTTCCAGGCAAGGATAACGTATCTTTTTCTTACATACTGTCCACATGTTGTCTGGAAAGACCAGTCCCTGGAGGAGGACATCATACTTGGTATATTGGTGAGTAGTAGACATTTTAGGGACCTGAGGTGGCTGGTTCAAACCCACATGGTTACTCCTTGGAATCACCTGGCACTTCTATGAAATTTATAATCTAGAAAATACTTGGAGGTCACCTGGGGTTCACAATGAAGTAGACATGATTGGATGACACCTCCCACCAACGAAGAGAGATAAAATAATAATTATAGCTACAAGTTGTTTAATTTCTCGCTACCTACTGGATACTTTTATAAAGATGCTACCTGGATTAATCTTTTTAACAATCCTATATGGATATCATATCAGAAGGACATGTGCTAAAGTAGCCAAAATCATGAAATGGGTAGGGAAAATCAGAGTTCTCGCTACACAACGAAGTGCCAAACTCTAGCTGCTTCCAGATTCACCAACCTTCATCATTCTCCTTTTCCTGAAGCAACCATAACTCATAGGTGCATGACCAATCACCCAACCAGTAGAGATTGCAGTCCACCCAGACGTGCTTCAGATGAAATTCCCGGAGATGTCCTTTACTTGTGTGATGCGTAAACCATTGAAATTCTATCACACGTGAAGTTGCCACGAGTTAGAGATTACTCTGGCACATTTCTTATCTTTGTGATGTTATTTAATGGCAAACTCCCCATCAAGACTGTCCACAGTGTGCCTCGTTCTTACTGATCCAGCATAGATGTTTTTACTTCCCACTCATCTTAACTCCCCACCATTCCAGCAATTCCAGTCCTCTGAGTTACTTTTGGTGCCAAATGAGGTAAGCCTTTTAAATCGTGTTCTCTGTACGTATTTATTATGTTCAATTTGGTTTCTTTGCGTTTGAAGTTCTATTTGAAATTGTTTTCTTTTACTTATGTCATCAACTCAAAATCACCTATCCATCTCTCAAAGTCAAATACTGCATCTATCCTCTACAAGATGTTCTTCTGGTAAAGAACAAGCAAAATGCAATTCCTCTTCCTTGCTGACAAATTGATTTTATGCAGTTTGGGGATCTAAGACTTGCAAGATGATGTTAGACGTCTTTTAGGCTGGTTCTCCCTCACAGCACTAATGAAAACTCTTCTGTATTATTTTTACATATCTTCTTTCCACTTTACTGTTGTTAGTGAAGGGTCACTCCTTCTGTATCAAAGCAACCTGATTCATTGTTGGATGACTTTAATACTTAATCTTTTTCTTTAATAACGCAACATTTTCCTCTCTGCAACTTCTTGTCATTGACTTTAACTCTTTCATTTTATCTATCCATTAATTATATTTACTTAAGTCTTGTAATATGCTGATATACTTCTCAAAATTCCATCTCTTAAGAATGAAAGCCTTTGTATATAAGTACTGTAGTTTCTACATCTCTTGTTTCACTTAGTGATGAATGTAGTTTCAAGATCAGACAAAGTATACAGTAAGTGCTCAATAAATAATGCATCCAGTTATGTTAATAATTTCATATTCTTTTTGTTTTATATCAGTCTATCTTTTAGCTGTAATCATACTAGTGACCAAGAACACTGGGAAAATCTCTGACACTTGCAGAACTCTTTTCCTCATATACTTACCCTCTCTATTTCTGTGTGTGCATGCATACACACACACAGTTCTACTCATAGTATATTAATTGCCAAGCCTCTAAGATATTTAGCACATTGTTACATTATATTTTTGTGAGAGGCATTTCAGGTACTTTTCATTCATTTATTTTTCACTGTAGGAAATATCACCAAAATTCTAGATCCATCATATATTGAGTGAAAGCCTAAATCGGGTGGTGACTTAGTCCTGAGAGATGCAGTCTGGACATGTGGGTAAGAGCAGAGGCGTTGCTATCCACATTAGGCAACTAGTGTTTGTTGGTTGTCCAGTTGTGTGATCTTTGACAGCTCCCTTAACTACTCAGTGTTCAGTTTTCTCATCTCTGAAATTGATATAATAGGCACTATCTTAAAGATTTTTGAGCATTAAATGAATTAATGTATATAAAGTACATAGAGTACATGTCTAGACTTCAATATATGGTATTATTTCTAAAAAGCTCTCACCTAGTATCTGAAAAATCTAGTAGCCAAGAGAGTGTTGTAAATAGCTCTAATGATCCTTAGTGATGAAATTTACTTTAGCTTATTTTCCAAAACTCCATGGACCTTAATTTTTCTTTTGAGGCAGATTCTTATGCTTTTTCCTTCTTAGTAGAACAGCTAGATTAAGAAGCTATGAGAGCTTTAAACAAATAACAGTACTATTTTGACATTATTATTAACAATGTTATTATTAGAAAATGGCTAAGTAGACTTCATTCTCAACTTGACTTATTTCTAATTGCTGAAGAATTTAAGGCTACAAATAAGTTTAGCATTGTCAAAGGGGGTTAATTTATTAGCCAAAGTGATGGAAAAATAACGTATGACATTTTATGACACTTCACAATTTTAAAATGCTTTCTTATGAAATATATCATGTAAAATGATAATGTATAATGCACATTTAGAGAATTACTCAAAGTTAAGCCATCGAGTCTATATTTTCTTTATCATCTAAGACTAGCTAGATCCAGAAAACCTTCAGCGGGCTTGGGTCAAATGCCAAGGCTGACTGGCTGCCTTCTCAGTCTCTCACGCACTACCTTCTAATCAATGCTGACTCATAGCTGACCCATTGGATTTCCAAGACCCTACCTTTCCTGGAGTAGAAAGCCCTTTCTCCTGTGGAGCTGCTGGTGGTCTCAGATAGGCCAGTGCATCACCACGACATCACCAGAACTCAATAGTTCTCAGTAGAGGTTATCTTGAAATAAAACATAACACAAAGAAACTAGTTGTATAATAAAAAGCATTGCTACTCCCTCCCAGAGGCTGGGGAAAGGACAAAAGATAAAGTGGAGGTTCTGATCCTGCCATTTTAGATGGCACCATATAAATGACCAATTCCCTCATTCCACTATTTGGACTCTTGAATTGTAGCTTAACAGAAATCACAAGTCACTTGGAACAATATTATATATATTTCAGACATGAGCATATGTTGCTTATACAAATGCTTGTAATAAGTATAGGAAAATATATTACTGATGGAACTCATTGACTTCCCCAAAGGACAAAGCCTTAAAATCAAGTGAGAAGATTATTCAAAATTCAGATGTGCTAATATGGAAATGTCATTATTCCTGAAGACTTTTTCTGATTTTTCCATCAATTTAAACGCGTTCTATGTCGGGATGCAGCATTTAAAATATGGTCCCATTTATCAGGTACCTGGCCATGACTGCACAGAGAACCCAGCAGGTCACTAAAACCTGTGAAAGCACTTCTGCTTCCATTCACAGGTCCACCGGGTTAGCTCAGAAGTGCTCCATTGTATTCCTGATGGCTGTCCCTGGGGAAGCCCAGTGGGCTCTTTCAAGGGACTCTAAACAATGAGCTCAGTGAGGCTGTTCTTTCTAATTACTCAAAGACAGGGATGCTAAAGAGGAATTAATGACAGTTGACAAGTGCAATTAATAATTATAGCAAAGCCCGGAGTCATGCAGCAGGCAGATGACAATAGCGGGGTAACTGTACATGGCAGCTTTCATCGGTGTGTGTGTGTGTGTGTGTGTGTGTGCACGCGCGCGTGCACGCGCGTGTGTGTGTATGTGTGTGTGTGTGTGTGTGTGTCCCGGCGAGTGAGAGCGCTTCAAGTGAGAGGCTTTGTGCAGGATTGGCCACACTTCATGCTGACAGGGTAGAAATTCTTATTTCAGCAACTCTAAGGGGTAGTCAGAATCACTCTCTTGCCCTTGGTCCCCGTTTCCTGCAGCTCCCTCAGATTTGAAGAAAGAAAGGTAGTGTAACATAAACCAAAACTTAACCGGAAAGAGCTACAGTTAGCTTTCACAATCAGCTGATGACAAAGCTACTTAAAATTCCTGTTGGGCCACTGGAAGGCGCAGGGGCCAGGAAAAGGCGGTTGCTGAAGTGGGATTTCCATATCAAAGGGCAAGCCTTTGGCTCTGAATGGTAATTAAAGTACCCTGATTTCATCTTCCTGGTCAATCCATGAAAGGGAAAAAAAATTAGAGAGAAGATTTTTTTCCCACTCCCTTCAGACTACAGAATGGAAAGCCGTAAATTAAATGAAAGTTGAGCTAAAAGGTGTCTAACACTTCAATCTTTGCATCTAATAGAATCTATGATATTTCTCGGGCATTTATGCAGTTCACATTTTCAGTCTGCCCTGATTATGAAGGATATAATGTCTGCTTACATTTATTAGGCACACATCTCGGGCTTTCAGGGTTCATAAAGGATATCAGTTTTCATTACAGTGTCTTGGTGACTCAGTCAATGGGGAAGGGTTTGCACATTTGAGTGAAAACCAAACCTGCTTTAAGAATTACATCTTCAGGTAACCAAAAAAACATAAACTGGTGTGTACCATTTCAGGTTTTGTTGGCATTATTTAACAAAAACTTGCATTTTAAAATGCTGCAAAGTTGACAATTAATTGATATAAATTGTGACTCTTCTTTCATTGATGGCTGGAGGTATTCCACTGTCTCCTCTCCAACACTTTAATTTCCAAGGTCACTACTTTATGAAATAATTGTTTTCAATCGAAGCCTAGTACTTATAAGCCATTTCAAATTTGTTAAGGAAGAGTGGCATTTATGTTCCGGGAAGGAAGGGCTGAGAAATCTTATTCCATTTTTGGATGAGATGTTAAACTGGGACTTACCTCTCCAGTCATTAAAGATCACAGAGTTTTTTTTTCTTTTCCAAAAGTGTCAGGAAGACTGGCCAAACTCCAAAGTAGATAATTGCATTCCACCTACCTAATTCCCAAGCTGCTTTAATTGGAAACAATTCTACCCTAACCCTCCATCCTACTCACTTCTTATCCTTAAACTGTTTTGTAGCTTCTCAGGCATCTTTCACAAACTACTACTTCTCTTCTACCTATTCTGCATGTGGAGTGAAATAAATGATAAGACCAGGGATTAGTAAAGTTTTCTTAAGAATAAAAGCAAACCACTTAATTATAGCACTGCATTTCAACCCACTTCTCAAGTTATGGTAGTCAATACACTAAGTGGAAAGCTGTTTTGTTCTGTTTTGTTTTGTTTCTCTTCAAGTGCAAGTCCATGAATTCTCAGCTGGTGATATTTCAACAAGCATTGGCTCTTGGGAGGCTAGAAAACCTACTGCTTTGTACTGAAAAAAAAAACACTTATTGCCCTCCAGTTGATTCAAACTCACAACAATCCCAGAGGTCAGAGCAGACTGGTCTCTTTGAGTTTCCAAGATTGTCACTCTTTACAGGAGCAGAGAGACTTATGTTTCTCCTGTGGAGCAGCTGGTGGTTTTGAACTGCTAATCTTGTGACTATCAGCTCAACACACACACACACACACACACACACACACAGTAGAGTTGTTACAGTGAAATTTCATGGGGTGATTTGAAATGACTTATTAAGTTGATAATGCAACAAAAGAGAGATTGAGGAATCCTGATGTAGGCTAACAATCACCCTTTTCTCCTAATGGTTCAAAAAAGTAGAAGAGGACACACCCTCCTTCTTTTTGCGTGCCTTCTTTTATGCTTCTCCTGCAGTAGTGGGTTATGCATTGGGCTGCTAACCATAAAGCCAGCAATTCCAAACGACCAGCAGCTCTGCAGGAGAAAGACAAGACTTTCTACTCCTGAAAATGTTGAGAGTCTCAGAAACCCACAGGGGCAGTTTTACTCTGCCCTATCAGGTCACTGTGAGTTAAAATTGGCTCCATGGCAGTGAGCTTGCTCTAGGTGGTACACATGAAGAACCAAGATGACCCCCTGTATGTTTTACCTCATCTTCAATGAGTTAATAAAGCACTATTATGAATGACTGGGGATTTATAAGCAAACATGAATCTTCATTTATAAAGCACAGAAGAAAGTGTAGCAAGTTAAAACCAAAAGATAGGGCATTCTTGATATTTCAAACATAGGTTTACTATTGAGAAGATAATAGGAAATTTTAGTTAGATATTTGAGGAAGAACTTCAAACTTCTTCTAGAATTTGGTAGTTCATGAAAAAGTACACTGATGGATTCAATATTAAAAAATGAAAAATTCCAAATTCATTGCCGTAAGTAGATTCTGACTTGTTTTTCCTGTGACTAAGAAGAGAGGATACTGACTTGTAGATATCACAACACAATTAGGATTATTTTAAAATTGCAGTGCAGCTGTGCCAGTACAAGACAGTGCTTCTGAAAAGGTATTGTATGAGTACATTGTTAACTCAGAAGCCCAACAGAAAAAGGATCAGAACACAAACGCTCCTCAAAAAACTGTGAAAATGAAGATGACTGTGCTGATGATGATATTGTTGATCACTGTAATTACTTATGCTACACCAATTCAGAGTCAAGAACTATTCTAAATTTTTTTACATGTACGGACACATTCAATTCTCCCAGTCAATACCTGAGGCAGCTACTGTTCTCATCCTTCCTCATTATAGCTCAAGTTCTAAAGCACTTGATTTGTGGAAGGCTTCCACATATAGTGAAAGCCCCAACTCCATGGTGTAGCTGTTTGAAGTCCAGTGTCCAGTTTGATCACCTGTGACTATTACCCAGTGCAAGAAACCCTAGAGGCATAATAGGTTACACATTGGCCTGCTAACCAATAGGCCAGCAGTTTAAAACCATTACAAGCATAACCTCTACACCAAGGTCCCCCATCCTTACTTCTACTTAGATGGATATCGCTTAACATATCACACTTCTTCTATATAAATAATCAGTCTTCTTTGCTATTCTTATAAGCCTGATGTTTAGAAAAGATGGGTTTAATAAATTCTCATCTGGAGAATGATGAAGTTTTCTTTTCTCCTAAAAGTTTACACTCTAGGGCAGTGGTTCTCAATTTTCCTAATGCCACAGCCCTTTAATACAGTTCCTCATGTTATAGTGACCCCCAAAGCATAAAACTATTTTTGTTGTTACTTCAGAACTGTAATTTTGCTACCGTTACGAATCAGGCGACCCCTGTGAAAGGGTAGTTCGACCCCCAAAGGGGTCCTGACCCACAGGTTAAGAACCCCAACTATAGGGCATGCAAATGGACAGTTCTACTCTGACGCACAGGGTCACTATGAGGGGGAATCCACTCCTGAGTTTGTTCATTTTTTGGTTTATTAACTAGTACTATAACAGCTTAAGAGTCTTGTTTGCTGTAGTGGTTAAACATTGGGCTTCTAACTGCAAGGTCAATTGTCCAAAACCATCAGCCACTCCATGGAAAGCTGGCTGGGCTTTCTACTCACTTGAAGAATTGCAGTCTTGGCAATTCACAAGGGCAGTTCTACCCTGTCCTATAGGGTTGCTGTATCAGTACCAAATGGATAGCAATGAGAATAAGTGGCGACTTTGACCTCAGGTAAGTGTTTGAAAGTAGATGATTACAATCTAGAAAGCAGATTCTAGTTATCCCAAGGGCAGCAGTCTTGTTGGCTTCAGAGAATTTACCTGGAGTGCATTTTAAAATTTACAGATGCTTGTCAGTCAGGAATGGCTAGGATTCTGGTGGATATAACTGAGATCTGGGAGTGGCTCTGGGCACTTATTTGTGAGTCATACCCATACCATCACAGGTGCAGATGATGGAAACCCCAGGACCAATTCTGGAAGCCCTTTGAACCTGCAGCTGCATACCAATCCTGGTCCTTTTTTGGTTCCTGTAGTTTGCCTAAAACAATGATGGATTGATCTGCCACAGAGCAATCATGATTTTGTGATTATTTCCCTAATTTTTCTGTCATCTATAATTAACCTATTGTGACCTCATGCTGATCATTTCCTGCATCTGGTTGTTGTTGTTGTTGTTTTTTTGTCTTGTTTAAGGTTTACTGAATCAGTCCTGATGTAGGAGCCCTGGTGGAATAGTGGTTATGAGTTAGGTTGCTCAATGTCAGATCAGCAGTTCAAAACCCTTCTACTCTCAGGGAGAAAGAAGCTGGTTTCTACGCTCCTTACTAATTAGTTTCAGAAACTCACTGAGGCAGTTCTGCCCTGCTCTGTGGGCTCCCTGTGAGTCAGCGTTAACTTTATGGCCATGAGTTTTGAGTGAAGAGATCTCTATAAAATGACTTTGAATACGGGTTCATCTCCACTCATCCCTCCCCCAACAAAATATTTTCCTGTTTTATAGGAGAAAAAAATAAGGCAGAGGAAATTAGGTATCTTGTGGACAAATTCACTTAAGGATTACAATAGCATAGTTTCTGCAAAGTCATATCAAATGTTATAATTTTCATTGATAGCCTTCCTTCCATTCCCTTAAGAGGATTTTTGTTGTGCTTTTTAAAATTTTTTCAAAGGTATTATACTAGCCAGTCACAGAAATTTTGGATTTTTTTCAAGATTTTATGAAAGACTTTTTAGTCTTTCTCCTTCAAAAGACAGGCTGTCTTAGAATTTTCACTTTACAAATGGGCACCTCATCTCCTATGCATGATAGCCCATTTAATTATCTCGCAACTTTCACAGTCAATTATTTTCTTAAATGTTATGTGTACGGGAAGTTTCTAGTACTCCTATGAGTAGAGACTGTGCTTCTTCTTCAGTGCCCTTCTGACGTTTGCTCCACAGACAATGGGAGTCGTAAGTGACTCCAAGAGCCTCCTGGACAGGAACTAGGGCCTGTTCTGCTGTTTCCCCCATCGGCATGGGGACATCCTAGTTAAGTTTTCATGTGTGGACCCAATACTGGTACAAAAATTAGTCAATCAAACAGAAGACCTTAATTCCTTTCAGATTATCCATTCACTTTACAGAATACAGAAATAAAGATGACATGTGAGTTTCTCTGACCATTTCTATGAGGAAAGGAACAAGAATTCAAATGTTAATCTCACTTTCAAACAAAAGTTTGTGTCTGAACAGCTTGGTAGGGATATGCGGGCTTCCTTTTGCTTGACTTTCTCTTTGTTTTCTTGTCTTTTCTTTTGTTCTTTTTCTCTCCCTTTCTTTTCTTATCTCAATGTCTCTGTGTATCCCTCTTGTTTCCTAGCTCAAGTGCATCATTTTCTGCTATTGTGCTTAAAAAACTTGGCTGCAGGGGCTCTGAAATGAATAAAAATGTAATCCTCACTGTGCCCATTGTGTGCGCTCATTTGTTTTTGCTGTATCGATTTATCAGCGGAGGGAAATTACTTGCTGGAAGAGAAGATGCCAGTCAGAATGACATTTATTTCATAGTACAAGGAGGCTCTCCAGTGTGTTTCCATGTAACCCAGATATTGGAGCTGTAAAAGGGCTTGTAACAAGGTTTAGTGCTATGATTAGATCGTGTGGAGCACCTTGCTTTCATAACAACAGGCACTCTGCAGGAGCCAGGGCCTCGGGTTATGGTCAACCCTTTCCTTTCTTTCTTCCTTTTTTTTTTTCAAACATAGGTACAGAATTCAACAATTCCCTCCCCACCTAAATGGTTTCTATTCCAAAAGCCAAATCTGCAGACTTACAAGAATAAAAGAGGTATATTTTTAGATGCCTGAAGCTTTCATAACATCAAATTAAATGCAAAAAGAAATAGATGAAACACTTGCCTATTAATGCCCTTAACTTTTTTGGCTTTTTAACTTTATTTTGGAGAAATTGTTCCATTTTAATTCACCAACACAACTCTTTTCATTCAGTGATTGTAAGTTACATTTGCTCAAGGCTACCAATTATCTGTGAAACCAAACATGTTCTCTGTGTAAAAAACGGAGGCAAGTGTGGCGAATTGTAACAGCAACTGCTTTTCACTTAGATATGAGAGGTAAAATTCTGTAAGTCTTTGCTATTATTCTTATAAAGCTGACATTTAGCATATTAGCTTGTTACATTGTCACCCTCATTTTCCATACTGTTAATACAATTACAGTATTTTTCAAAGTCATTTTTTTCTTCCATGGATTGAGAGAAATTAATTTATTTTACCTATAGTATAGGCCAGGGGTCCTCAAACTATGGCCCGCGGGCCACATGAGGCACACCAAGGACATTACCTGACCCGCAGGGTGTTTTTGCCGCTGCCACTGCCACCGTACTGCTTAACAGCCGTCTCATCCTGGACCCTCAGTGGAATTTGTTCAAAACTGTTTTTTTTTTAAACTATAGTTCAGCTCTCCAAAGGTCTGAGAGACAGTGAACTGGCCCCCTGTTTAAAAAGTTTGAGGACCCCTGGTCTAGGGAATGCATGAAGTTTTATAGGAACTTCTAGGAGATGCTCCCTTTCCCCCATTGCCCACTGTTCATCTTTATGTTAATTTTGTAATATTAACAAAGGTGACCACAATTGAACTTTGTAAAATGATGCACAAATACTAAACTGTTAAGCTGGCCACAATTTTAGAAAAAATTCTACCCTTTTATTTTAGCAAAAAGTCCTTTAATAGCGACATGTGTGATGTTGCAGTCTTTTGATATTTGAAAGAATATCCTGACTTGTTAAATCCTTTTGCATGCTCAAGCATCCATCTCAGTTCACTTAGGACAATTCAGAGGATCAGAACTTTTACTTGTATTTACAGTTGGGTATAACATAGACTTTCGGGATAGAAGTTATGGAACAGTACGTGATAGATATTTTTTTGTTTTATTGAATGTAGGAACTACTTTTTCATTCAAAAAGGTCATCTGACTATTGAGTGTGGTCTTGAAGAAGCTTCCTTCCATTGTTATTAACTTTTCTGTAATAGATTTTGAAACTTCAGCTGTTCAGTCTCTCCATACTTATCTGTTATAAATAAAACTCTACCACAGCTATGAGCCTTCAGGACGATGCAGAACTAAATTGCGTTCCTAAAACCAATTTTGTAAGAATCATAGGGTAGACTTGTTATTTATCTAGAAGATGTGCTATATGTTTAATTATACCCATCTCAATAGAAGTAACTTTTCGTGTAAGAAATTCTCAGCTGTCTCAGTCTGTTGCTGCTCCTCCAAACATGGTACAATTTCCTCTTGAGTATTCCAACACAGAATAATTTAGTTACCAATTCTGGGAAGTTTAGCCTTGAATGTTGGTTTTCTCTATAATACTCAGAAGCTAAGTCTAACTAGGAAAGATTATAGAAATGAAATGACAAGTGCCCTAGAATCGGATTTTAAACATTCTGAATGGAAAGGGCCTTCCACCCGAGAGGCAGGCACAATACTGTGAACGGAAGCCCTGCCTCTGTTAAGTGCCTTTCAATTACACTTGTTGGGAATGCCCAGGGGAAAGGTAGAGCATTTAAATTAAACTTATTAGACCTTGGCATATATTCTCTGAATTGGAAATCTATTTGTGTACCGTCAATGATAATTCTTAATGAACTCTACTTTGTGCCTTTGAATGAGATGGCACCCTAAATTGCTAGGCATAATATTTTAAAAGCTAAATAAAAATGGAGTTTTGAAAAACCTAATTGTCCCTGTTAGTCTTTGTTGAGCTGTTTGAATTCCAAGATGCTTCAGAACTTCAAAGAAAAATGCTGCTGCCTTTAGATTTTTAACAGAATTCTACAAAGGCTGAAACTTTCAGCAAATCTGCCAGCTTCTCTGTTCCTAGGACAACCGCAGTGTCATTTTCTACTCCCACGGGTATTCATGGAAAACCAACCCTTTGACATGGTTAGGTTGCGTATCAAAGTTCTCTACCTCTTGTTGGGGTGATATAAGATAGAAATCACTGGCTGCAAGTAATTTGTGACCCGCCTAAACTCCCTCTATATACGACCTAGTTGTATGCTGGTAGGTGTCTTGCAGTTGGTCCCAACACAAAGAGACCTATGCACAGCAGAAGGGACTCATGCCTGGCCCTGTGCCAGCCTCATAGGGTTCCTTGCTTGAGCCCCTGAGTGCAGCCACTGGTCAGAAGAGGTAGGCATGGATACCACAGTGATGAAACAACATGGCATGGAATTGTATGCTAGCCTATTGAAATGTATGCTAGCCTATTGAAATGTAGTGGGGAAGGCTCTGCCTTGTGAATATATATTCCCATATTTTAAATATTTAGACAGGACAAAACTTTACTTTATCAAAAAAAATTTTTTTTGGCAGGGCACCACTGCCCCCTGGTGGGAGTGGGAGGCCCAGCCTTGCTCCTGGAGAACTGCTGCTGGGTTTGAATTGCCAACCCTGTGGGCTGCAGTCCCTCACACAACGTTTATGCCACTGGGGCTCACTCCTACCTTATCAAATTTTAATTTGTGCTTCTGGTAACAGTTCTAAAGTATGGTAAGATTTGAAACCAGAGATGTTTTTGAGAATCAATGATTTTCCTAGACAATCTTGTGATTAACCTCATTTCCCAACTTCTGTAATGTTTTATTCACTGCATTCAAAGGTCAAGTTCCAAGAGGAGCGATGTCTATCTCTCTATCAGGGTTTTCTTTTGACTTAAATATCACTAAGCTATTCCCTCCTTTTCTGTTTTAAATCCACTTGAGTGGAAAAGGAAGAAAAACACTGGTATCAGAAAGTAAGTACTCAAAGAACTTAAGCACCAGAATATCAGCTATGTACTGAGAAGACAAGCCATTTAATGTGCACAGAGTGCCAGGTTTTTAATGGTGAATCCTGAGGTTCGTTGTACTGTGTGTGGATTCTGTTCTGATTTAGTGAAGTGGTTTCCAGCTGCAAGGGTTTATTACAGGCTGATCAATGGCATGTTGGCCTGGGATCTCACTCTACACTTTGCGATGCCATGTGATTATGAAGTAACGTATGTGAACTTGCCTGGTTGACAGCTGTCAACTGTCAATGGCCATATGTAACGATGAGTAAAGTTGTTGTCAACTGTCAATAGGCCACATGTAATGATGAGGAGAGTTACAGGCTGCTGTCTGATTAGATGTAGCAGTAAAAAAAGAAAGAAAGAAAGAAAAAGAAGCATCAAAATTTATCCTCGAAATGTCTCAAATATTATGGTTACTTTTAGAAAAGACTGTGCCTCGTTTCTGAATACTCATTTCTATTTTGATCTATTTCTTTATAGATATGTAAGATAAATCCCTATCAACACTTAAATTAGAAGCCTTGTCAACTTGACAAATCAAAGACTAGAACAAGGGACTATGCAGCGGAACATTCCCACAGGAAGACATTTGCGGAGTCTTCTTTGCTTTCACCCTTTCTTCCCTATAGGACCTAAAGAGCATTGTTTTCAAGAATAGGCATGTATGAGGAAGCTTCAAAAAACTTATGCAAAATGGGATTAAGAGGGATCAAGGGAATTTTCCCTTAAATTTTTCGAAGTGTCTCCTTTATAACAAGCACTGCTCTGTGCCAAGTCTTGCACAGGGCAATTGTGGAATTGCTGCTATTGTCACAGAGGGCTGTTGAAGGGCCCACGAATGGGGGGTGGATATATCTTTGCAAGCCATTCTTTGATGTCTTTTCCACTCAGAGGATACCGTTTTTAGCCACTCACTACACTAATAATCACCATTTCCTGATTTTGTAGCCTATGTCCGGACACCCCCTTGGCTCTGTCATACAATCACTGAGAGTAAGATGTGCTGAAAAGAAAGAAACAGGCAATCGTTACAAAATTAGAAAGAACAGACTGGAGTGAGAGGGGGACTGCACAGAAGCCACAGCTGAAAGACAGCCGTGAAGGAAAGAGTGTGAGACTGTGGGCCTAGCACGACTAGAACAGACAGAAAAGAGAGGTATCTCTGATTTCTTGTTCTGCTGTCTGCTACGCTGAAGGTAGGCTAGGATCCATTCCAGTCATCAATGTTAGTGAACTGAGTAATGCAGTAGAAACCCTGGCGGCTCTGTAGGACAGACAGTGGGCTGCTAATCATGTGGTCAGCAGCTTAAACCCATCCAGGGGCCCTCAAACTTTGTGGCCCGCCAAAGACAATTATCTGGCCACTGCTGGGTGTTTTTGCCACTGCTGCTGTCCTGCTTAGCAGCTGGCTAATCCCAGGCCAGCAGTGAATTTGTTCATAGTTGTTTTTTTTTAAAACTATACTCTGGCCCTCCAAAGGTCTGAGGGACCGTGAGCTGACCCCCTGTTTAAAAAGTTTGAGGACAGCTGAGAGAGAAAGAAGAGGCTCTCTACTCTTGCATAAACTTACAGCCTTGGACCCCTAGGGTCACTCTATATCTGAATTGACTCGAGTTCTATGGGTAAAATTTTTTTTTTTGGAGGGGGGCATCACTGTTATCTGGTGGTGGGAGTAGGAGGCCCAGCCCCACTGCTGGAATTGAACCTCCATCCCAGTGGGCCGCAGTCCCGCGCACAACCACTACACCACCAGGGCTCAGCCCGGCTAAGATTTTCTTTTCAGTGTGGTGAGGCAATTTACCACGTACCCGGGAAGGTTCTCCTCTCTCAGCCTCCCTTTTACCCCTCAGAAATGTGACTTCTGGAAATTTCAGTTCTTGCTCCTCTGCCAAGGAGGGAGACACAGCACTATTCCTCCTCGAGCTGCTTTCCCTGACAAGTTCATAAGCACTTTCTTTGAAGACCATTCTTTTTCTGGAAAGCCGTGTTTTTTTTGTTTGTTTCTGGGACCCTAAGCTTTAAGTGAATGTGCTCCACAAGACCGCTTTCAAAGTGCTGCAAAGCAAGGGTGTGACTGAGGAGGAAGCTGTGCCTGACCCTGCCATGCTATTTTCCATGGCCTCCAATGCCGGCAAAAGCTGGACATGAAATAAGGAAGATCAAAGAACTGTGGTGCTGGAGACGCATGTTGAAAGTGTCACAGATTGCCTAAAGAGCAATAAGAATGGCAAGACTTGGTCTCACATACTTTGGCCATGTGTCAGGGAAGAGCTGTCCTTGGAGAAGGACACCATGCTTAGGGAAGTAGAGGGTCTGTGAAAAAGAGGAGCCCCCCTGGGAAGATGGGCAGACCAGGTTGCTGCAATGATGGGCTTGGACATGACAATGATGGTGAGCCTGGTGCTGGATATGGCAGCTTACTCAGCCCACTGTGCATGCAGTCGCCATGAGTCGGGACTCACTCCATGATGCCTTAGAGGGACAAGAAGCTCTCTATGTCTTAGAGTCTAATGACAGGCACAGGAAGCTTTCTCTACATCTTAGAGTCAAAGACACTGGTTCTCCATCTTCGTAATGCAGCGACCCTTTAATATATCTCCGCATCCATCCAATCCCCCTCCCCCAACCATAAAATTATTTCGGTTGCTCCTTCATAACTGTAATTTTGCTAATGTTAGCATCTGGGCAACCCCTATGAAAGGGTCTTTCAACCCCCTAAAGTGGATGCAACCCACAGGTTGAGAACCACTGGTCTAAGAGATTGTAATGGCTAAGGAAAGAAACAGCTTGACAGTATCTGTGTTTGTTTGCTTTTTTCTTTCTTTCTTTAATCATCATCAAATGATCCTTATTGCTACAAGGTAAAGGCTAAAGTCTAATAAACCCACGATATTCAATCCTGGCTCATCAGAACTTTACGATCTCATTTTAGGCCACTTTGGCCATTTTTTGTAGTTATCAAAGAGTCCCCAACTCTCTCCTGCCTCTGACCCTTGACAGAAACTCTCTCTCTCTCTTTCTCTCTCTCTCTCTCTCTCTCTCTCACTTGCTCGCTTCTTAACCATCTCTATTCTATGGTATGTGAACGGCTCATAATGCACCATATTTCATATTGGAGTTAACTTCTTCAGAAGGCCTGTCTCAACCTACCATCTAGAGATAGTTCTTTATTATCTGGTTGCATAGGGAAATTGGTATGATCTTTTTACTGTCACTTTGCATTGCGTACAAATAGTCTCAAAAGGTCTTTTAGATACTGTGAATACAATAATATGTAAAAAGTTAATCAACCTCAGAAGAAGCCATTTTCTAACAATAAAAGTGGTATCAGGTAGTTAATCTTCTTGTAAACACTGTTCAAGAGGATTTTGAAGGTTTTTTCCTTTCTCAATTTGTAGGAAATATTTTTTTAAATGTTTTCCTTTGCACCTGTACACTCGTTCTCTTCCAAGAATATTTAAGCTTTAAGTACTTTCCAATCATTACTTGATTAGCTGCCAACATGCCAGTGTTTATAATATGGAGGCACTGAGACAAGAAAAGAGCCAAACTTTCAGAATCAAAAAAATGAAAGTTGATAGTGGGAGAGTGTATTCCTATCTCTTATTCTCTTACAGCTTCACTCAGGGAACACGATGTGTAGTGGATTATCATTGGTGGAGAGTCATTCTGTTGCTTTCAGCACTCCACTCCTTCCTTTAGTTTCATGCATTGAATTTCTATAAGACTAAAAATGACCATTAAAGATGTTTAGTTTCTAGAACCATTTTCCTGTTAGTATGTGAACACATCACTTGGAGATAAAAAAGTGAGCAGAGAAATTAATAGGAAGATAAGTGAAGCAGGCAATCTTTTATTGACTTTGTGTTTATGCTCTAGGCTTTGCAAGAGCATAATTCGCAAGGTCCTCGGTTTGAAACCACCAAATGCCCCTTTGGAGCGAGATGGGCCTTTCTACTCCAGCAAACAGTTGCAATCTCAGACACTCCCAGGGGCAGATCTGCCCCGTCCTTTTTTTTTTTGGGGGGGGGGTGGGCATCATTGCTCTCCAGTGGTGGAAGTAGGAGGCCCAGCCCCACTGCTGGAATTGAACCTCTGTCCCAGTGGGCCACAGTCCCGCACACAACCACTATGCCACCGGGGCTCAGCCCTGATCTGTCCTGTCTTGTAGGGTATTTTTAAGTCATTACCGACTCACAGGCAGTGAATTTGAGTTTTTAGTTGAATGTGTAAGTGTAGGCTGTTAAGCACAAAGTCAGCAGTTTGACACCACCAGCTGTTCCAGGAAAGAAGAATGAGGTCTTGTATTCCAGTTAAGAGTTACAGACTCAGACACCAGCAGGATAGTTTTAGCCTGTGCCACAGCCCAACTGTGGGTCAGAATCAACTCAATGGCATTGCGTGTTGGTTAATATGACAACAAAGGATACTTGAAAAAATTACTAATACATAAAGCTCAACAAGACTAAAAACAAAAATTGTAATATATGAGCATCCATGAGTAATGTTAAAAGCACAGATTTCATGAGCGAGGATTTATATTAGCTCCAAATCTGAATTTTTTTTTGATCCTGGCCTTTGGTATTAGTCCTTAGCCCTAGGTAAAGATGCAGTTCTAGCTGGAAACCATTTTATGTTTTACATATTTTGAATTTTTCAAAGAGTCCCCAAGCAAACTCATTACCACCAAGCCAGATGGACCTGATAGGACAGACTAGAACTGGCCCTGTGGACTTACAAAGCTGTAAACACTTACGGAAACAGAAAACCTCATCTTTTCGTCTTTCTCCAATGGAGGTTTGAACTGCTGACCTTGTGGCTGGCAGACCAATGGGTATCCCATCATGCCACTCAAAGGCCTTTTTTACAGAGTAAGACACAAATATTTTTTTAAAGGATATTTTTCCTCCCTATCATTGAAGCTATCTTTTCCCTTGGTTTATTTGCCAAGTCATTAATTTTAGTTTCCTATTCACATATATTATTTTCTACTGCTCTCCCTGTAGGCATCCTGGTCACATACTGGTTACTTGTTAGTCGACTAACCACAAGATCAGCAGTGTGAAACCGCCTTTCACTGTCCAGCAGAAAGCTGAGGCTTTCTTCTTCCGTAAAGAATCCCAGGGCTCCTAAATCAAGTTATGGTAGACTGAATTTGCTTCATTTAGTCAACTCAATCCCAGATAAGTCAAGTGTCCAGGTTATAAATGTCTGAAATGTGTTGTATTTACACCAATCAGCAACTCCTTTGGAAAATAAGTAAGGCTTTCTGCTCCCCAACAGATTTAATCTTTTGGAACCCCTAGGAGCAGTTCTCCTTACTCTCTCTTCAGTTAGCAGCCCCAGATGGACGTAACCCACCGTACCATCAGAGCTTCTGATCATGATACTAGAAAGCCATTATGGAGATCTTGAGAAACCCCGATGGTGGCACAGTGATGACATGTTGCTGCTGATTTAAAGTTTGGCAGTTCAAAACCACAAAAGAAGATAGATAGAAAGTCTGCTGTTCTAAAAATGCACAGCCTTGGAAGCCATATAGAATAGTCTACTCTGCCCTGTGGGATTGCTCATAGTCAGAACTGATAGAAGAACAGTAGGTTTGGCTTATGATTCACTGAACTCTGCTTACAAGGCGATGGATGTTTTGCCTGTCACTCTGCCTAGTCTTCCCCATTTTCCTAGGAAATGGTATATTATCAGCTCCCATTTTGCAAAGGGAGGCAAAGCACTGATAAGATCACAGTTGGCTCCAATGCTGGAGTGCTTAGCCATTTTCTTCCATATGACATCATAAAGAGTGAAAGAGTGGGAAATCCAATGCCCTGAGTGTCATCTGTGCATGGGATCTGGGGAAACAAGAGGGAACACGGCAATGAAAAGGGCTGCAAGGATGCTATGGACCTAGATAATGGGAGAATAAATACATAGCTACTTCCTCCATGTTGTTAATATGCATGTCCAGTCCCAAGTTTTACTACTGTACTTGCTCCATAAGTGTCTTCTGCCAACCTCTAAGTAAGCCATATTTACTCAGGAATGTATGCAGATTATACACGTGGACTCTGTTTAAGGGTTTCCAATCAGATCTACTCTAAATGGTGACCTCAAAGGGAGAATGTTTGTAGAAACACACACACACACACACACACACACACACACACACACACACACAGAGGTGCAGAATCATATAGGATCAAGACGAAAGAAATTCAATATCAGTAGTAAAGTGGTTTCTTCTTCCATCTTTATTTTTTTTTTTTTGGTTTTTTTGGGAGGCATCACTGCTCTCTGGTGGTGGGAGTAGGAGGGCCAGCCCCACTGCTGGAATTGAACCTCCATTCCAGTGGGCCGCAGTCGCGCGCACAACCACTATGCCACTGGGGCTCCGCCCCTCTTCTTCCATCTTTAAACCAACTGGTCTAAATTTGGAATTTAAATTTTCTTAGTAAGATGGATAGCCACCTTAATTAATTTGCAAATTAGTTTCTGGTTAACTTCAATCATGATCTAAGAGATGGCTACTTCATATCAAGGAAGCATCACAGTTTTGGCTAGTTAAATATCAAGAATATGTTAATTCTAATTCTAATATGTTATGAGATTCCAGAGTAGTTTATTAAAGAAACGATTAAATTTATAACAGATCTTCCTTTCTGGAATTGTGTTAAGAGATTTTTAGTAGATATGGATAAAATAATTATTATAGATGTAATTAAAGAGTCGATAATAACCAACTGTATAGTTAATGAATACAAAATCCTGTTGCTCTTTTGATAAATTATTAATCAATTAGTAATACTACTAGATAATTTAGGGGGGCTAGAATGATTTTCCTTAAGTATTTTCAAACAATTCATAAAGAAAAACACTTATATGGGTTGGTTTGTGAAAATAAGAACTATTTCTTTGTAAATGAAATTTTACATTTAACTAATATAGATCATGGTAAAAAATATTATGCCTCATATTTGAAATAACATAATATTTCCCCTTTCTCCATGAATTACTGCAAAAACAAATAAGCAAACATACTTGTTTGAGCTGTTAAAACAAATGTAAAATAGGAATTATTGTTATTATACCAAATTTATGCATAAATAATATTCAGAAGAATATATTTTACATAGGAAACATTGCAAATCTAAAAAACTAAGGAAATATTAAGCATTATTCATAAGATAAACATTAAAAAATCTAGCTTTGTTAAAAAATTTATACATGTCTCTAGTAAATTATGTATAATCAAAATAATATGGGTTCTATTATAAAAAGGTAGATGAACTTGAATTTTAACTTCCTGCAGTCTATTTGCGCAAACATGTATTTATTTAATTTCTTTTGGGGGGGGCTCTTAAAGCCCACAATCCATACATATATCCATACATTTCACAATTCCCACATGCATCCATTGTGTCAGGCACATTTGTATATACGCTGCCATCATAATTTCTAAAACATTTTCTTTATATTTAAGCCCTTGGTATCAGATAATCCACCCCACTTCCCATACTCCCTTCTTCATGAACTCTTGATAATTTATAAATTATTATTATTTTTATGTTTTACACTAACTGCTGTCTCCATTTACCCAGTTTCTGTTTTTTTTCTTCCTCGGAGGGGGGTTATATGTTGATTATTGTGGTCAGTTCCCTGCCCCAACTTCTCCTTTCCCTCCTGATATCATCTCTCTCATTATTGGTCTTAAGGGTTTTATCTATCCTGTATTCCCTATGCAGCAATCTTTTATCTGTATAAGTGTACCTGCTCTGGTTTAGCTGGATTTGTAAGGTAGAATTGGAGTCATGATAGCGGGGGGCTCAGGGGAAGGAGGAAGCACTGAAAAAAAAGAGCAAAGTTGTATGTTTCAATGGTACTAGACTGCACCTGACAGGCTTGTCTCTTTTCTGTAGCCCTTCTGTGAGAGGATGTCCAATTGTCTACAGATAGACTTTGGGTCTCCACTCCTCACCACCACCCTCAGCCCCCGCCCCCCTCCAGCTCATTCATATCAATATGTTTTTTTCTTCTGGGCCTTTGATGCCGGATGGCTGATCCCATGGGCACCTCTGATCACACAGGCTGGTGTGCTTCTTCCATGTGGGCTTTTTTGCTTCTCAGGTAGGTGATTGTTTATATTCAAATCTTTAGACTCCAGATGTTATATCTTTTGATAGCTGGACACCATCAGCTTTCTTCACCACATTTGCTTATGCACCTATTTTGTCTCCAGAGATTTTGCGGGGAAGACGAGCATCACAGAATACCAGGTTATTAGAACAAGTGTTCTTGTGTTGAGGGAGTATGTTAGTAGAGGTCCAATGCCCATCTGCTACCTTTATTCTTAACCTATTATTATATGTACATAGATCTATTTCCCTATTGTTATATAAAAACATTCATATGTTTAGACCTCTATAAATGTCCCTTGTTCCCTAGTTCTTTCCTCCATTTCCTTTTACTTTTCCCTTGTTCCACTATCACGCTTGACTTTCATTTGGATTTCAGTAATTCCTCCTAGTTACATTGTGCAAATATGTATTTAGGCACTCCCATTTCATGTTACTTTTCTTTTCATTGTGAAACACAAACTTGTAAACATGTGTTAAAAGTAACTAAATTAGAGAGGTAAAATAAACTAATTTTTCCAAAGATAACAACTAACAATTTGTTTTCTGTTTTTTTTACTATGGATACTGTTTTTACTGTTGTTGTTCCCATTATGGGTCATGCTTTAAGTCCTTGATGTTGAACATTATTTTGTTTCCATTGATTTTCTTTGGTAGATAATATTTGCCAAACACATATTTTTGTACATGTATCTTAGAGTACTTTAGAGATATGTAGGTAAGGTAAATTGCTAGAAGTGGAATCACTGTGTTAAAATCCACGCACGTTTAAAATTTTTCACATACACTGCCAAATTGCCCCCAAAAGTGAACACATGAATACTTTTACAAACTATATATAGGTGTCTGTTCCCCCCCCCCCCCCCCCCCCCCGCCATTATGTTTGTTTTTGTTCTTGTTAGGAGTTTTGGAGTCAGTTCCTACTACTAGCAGTCTTCTGTACACCAGGATAGAAAACTTCCTGGTCTTGCCCCATCCTCATCATTGTTCCTAGATCTGAGCACATCATGACAGCCACAACGTCAATCAGTCTCATCCTGGCCATCTCTTTTGTTCTCTGCCTATCTAATTTGTCAAGCACAATAGGATGAGTCTCTCCTGATAACAAATCCAAGGTAGATGGGACAAAGTTTAGCCATCCTTGCATCTGAGGAGCATTCTGGCCTAACTTCTTCCAAGAAAGATGTGTTTGTTCTTTTGGCAGTTCATAGTACTTTCAAGCATCTTCACCAACATCAGAGTTCAAATTGGTAGATTTTTCTCCCATCTTCCTTATGTAATGTCCAACATTCACATGCATGTGAGGCAATTGAACATACTATGGCTTTGGTTAGGCCCATCTTAATTCTCAAAGTAACATTTTTGCTGTGCAGCACTTTAACAACATCCTGCACAGAAGATTTACCTAACATAATGCATCATTTGATTTCTTGACTACAGTTTTGGTGAGCATTTATTGTTGATTAAAGCAAGATGGAATCCTTGAAAATGTTTAGGTGTTAATTATGATGTTCTTTTTGGTCTAGTTGTGAGCATTTTTTATTAACTTTACATTGAGTTGTAATACCTACTGACGGCTACAATCCTTGATTCTTGTCAGCATGTGCTTCAACTCCTCTCTTTATCAGCAAGCAAGCTTGTATAATGTGCAGATCACAGGTGGTTACTAAGCCTTCCTTCAGTTCAAAAGACACATCATTCTTTACACAATCCAGCATCTCAGATTATTTGCTCTGCTAAAGGTGGGAGGATACAATCCTAATACATACCTTTTGGGCTTAGCCCTGGTGGCATAGTAGTTGTGTGCGGGACCGCGGACCACTGGGTTGGAGGTTCAAATGCAGCAGCAAGGCTGGGCCTCCTACTCCCACCACCAGAGGGCAGTGATGGCCCCAAAACAAAAATATATACCTTTCCTAATATTAAACCATGCAGTGTCCCATTGTTCTCTTTATACAACTGCCCCTTACTCCACACACAAGTTCTCCAGGAGCACAATGAAGTGTTCTTGAACTCCACTTTTGCTTAAGGTGATCCACACAGTCAATTGCCTTTACATAGTTTACGGAACATAAGTAAATATTTTTCTGGTAGTCTCTGCTTTCAGCCAAGATTCATTTGATCATCAATAATGATATCCCTTGTTCTACTTCTAAAACTAACCTGAAACTCTGGTAGCTCCTGCAACCTTTGTTGGATGATCTTCAGCAAAATTTTACTGACATGTGATGTCAGTGTTCTATCCGGTCACTTTTCTTAAAAATTGGTTCAAATATGGATCTCTTCTAGTCAGTAGGCCAAGTGGCTGACTACCAGATTTACCAGCACAGATGAATAAGTGCTTCCAGTGCTTCCATCAGCTTGCAGAAACATTTTAAGAAGTATTTCTTCCATTCCTGGAACTTGGTTTTTGGTTAATGCGTTCGGTTCACTTGAACGTCGTCCTTCAATATCATTGGTTCTTCTTGATGTACTGCCTATTGAAATGATGGCATGTCGGTCCGTTTTTTGGTTTTGGTAAAGTGACTCTGTGTATTCTTTCTATCTTCTTTTGATGTTTCCTGCATCAGTCACTGCTTTGTCCAAAGAAACTTTCGACATCTCAACTTGAGGCATGCGATTTTTCTTCAGTCTTTTCAGTTTGGTATATAGTGATTAGGCCCTTTATTTTTCACTTAACGCTAAGGCTTTGCACATTGCATTATAATATTTTACTTTGTCTTCTCAAGCTGCCCTTTGAAAATTTCTGTTGAACTCTTTGACATCATCTTTTCTTCCGTTTGCTTTAGCTACTGAAACATTAGAGGGAAATTTCAGTTTCTTTTGACATCCATTCTCATCTTTCCTTTCTTTCCTGTCTTTTCAATGACCTTTTGCTTACTACATGTGGGACAGTCTCGATGTCCTCCAGCAGTTCATCAGGTCATGTGGACTCTTTGTGTTTTGGCATTATGGCTGTTCTTGGGATCTTATCCAAATTCTGGGAGGATTGAGTCAAGTTTGTATTTTGGCTTTTGTGGACTTACTTTAATTTACTTCAGCATCAACCTCAACTTATATGTGTGCAGTTGATAGTATATTCCACAATTGGCCTCTGGCCTGGTTTTAGCTGCTGCTATTTAGCTGCACCAGTATAACTTCCCACAGAGGTGTCTGTTTTATTTCCTTGTATACCACCTGGAGAAGTATCGCTGGGAAAAAAGATATTTGGGATGAAGCTGTTGTTGGTCTTGAATAATTCTGTCTTGTGATCGCCAATTGAATTTCTATGGTCAAGACCATATTTTCCAACTACTGTTACTTTCAGGTTTGTTTCCAACTTTGACATTCTAATTGCCAGTGATTATCAATGCTTCTGGATTAAATGCTTGATCAATTTGTTTAAATTTGAATGATAATTGTATTTATTGAATTTTCTTGTATGGAGATAGATATTTCCCTATCACGGACTGCATTTACTTCAAGAGAGATCATGAAATACCCTTCTTGAAGATGAGTTCGTGACATTCCTCTGGATTGTGACTTTCCTGGCATAGTAAACCATATAATTTTCTGACTTAAAATGACCATTACTCATCCATTTCCTCATGCTTTCCATTTTGTTTTCAACAACTTCCAATTTTTCTAGATTCATAATTTGTATATTCAAAGTTTTGACTCTTAACTGATTTTTCCTAGTGCTTCTCCTCATTTTGACTCATGCCCTATCATGACTCAAAGTTAACTTGTCCCAAAGACTTTACCCTTGCCGGCCGTATTCTGTCATGGCATGGTCATCGGCTCTACTTTGCAAAGGCATCTGTTTCTCAGTGATATTGTGTGTGGATTCTCAGGGGCTCATTTTTGACATTACCTCTGAGAATGTCCTGCTTGGGCTTACCTCCTTGTCCCAAGTAAAATCTTCTTTTAAATATGTACCAGCTATAGCAATGAAAAGTTTTATCTTATGCATAATTTTGATGATTAGTATTATACACTTGAATAAGTATTTGGAATAAAATGAAGTGATATAAGAGGAAAGTAACCATATTGGCATAGCTCAGGGACACAGATTAGGTTAGTGTAAAAAAATGAATATGAATCATGTATATTAATATATTTTTCATCTTTCAGTATTTTGAACATACATTATTTTTTGTAAAAACTGTCTGCATCTCATGACACAGTGAACTCTGTGCTTCCTTTGGGATCGAGCAGAACTGTAGCAAAACCTTCTTTCTAATGAAATTATTTTAATACCTTTCAGGCAAGAAATTAGTTTCATCAAGAAAATTGATTTAATTTAGGAGAGATGAAGCATTTATAACCATAACCAGGTTAAACATATTTTCTTCACTCCTATATTAGAAAATAGCTTCAGACCAGTATATAGTTCCAAATCAATTAGTTCAGTTTCAGGTTTTCAGATTTTAATAATACTCCTCCCCATCTTTATGCTATTTTTCTTGGCAAATCTCTGAGGTCCTTCACTTTACCTTAAAAAAACAGAGACAAATAACTTTTGGCATCCATTTGACTGGCACAAAGAAAAATAACTTGCAATTTTAAGGATCATAGATTCTTCCTATTCATAGAGCTGCATCGTTATAGTTAGTATTAATGAACTCTTCTAATCTTTGAAGACATTCCCCCCTGCGTTTCTAAATCCCTAAGTTCATTGTAACAAAAAATTATGCACAGTAAGAAAAGGGTTGTTTGTTTTTAAATTAAGAAAATTGTTTAGTTGCATTAGCCTAAAGCATACATTTTGGTGGCTGATCAGTTTTCACAAATCTTCCAATAGTTACCGTAGTTTAATTGAAGGGGATCCAAAATACTAATATCCTGCAAATGGTAATTTCACTCTTTGCCAGACCCATGTGCTGTAGGTCTTAACTGTAGAGTCTTGAATGTCAGCCTAATGAGCTGGAATAATCTCTTGAGAAGGAAAGTGAAGTGAATTGTTCCTAGTGTCTTCTCAAAGGTCCCTTTGTTCATCTGAACACTGTAAACTGGAAAGAAAGCCTGCATCCACACTGCACAACTTGTGTTGCAGTAGGAAAACTTGAATTCTTCATTGAGTTGCATGGTAGACGTTCTCTCTGTATGGCTCTTCATTCTGATTTTAAGCTTCTTCCTTTCATTAACTGTGGCCAATCACAGAGTGAAAGACTGCTATGAATGACTACATATTTAGTTTTAATTTTGAAAAATATCTATTTAATAAAATTATTATTAAAAGGAATATTTTACTGTTAGGAGAGGCACTCAAGGAATTTAAAAAATCTCATCAGTCAGAGCCACTCATATATTTAATATCAAGTTTCCTATATCTAAATTATTTTGCTCATGAGTCAGAATTGACTCAGTGGGAATGGGATTGATTTTCTTTTAAACTATGTTATATTCTGTCAAAATCTAGACGTGTTTCTAAATAGGAAGCTGGTGTAATGTTTTCTTTCTTGGTTTTCTTTTGTAATATTTGGATATATTCTTGTATTACACTTTACTTTTAAGGACAATGTAATTGGATTTAACTGGAAATAAGGCTCATCTTAATTGAACCTGAAATTCTTACCAATAGGGGGCAGGAATTCTTAGTAGCCCTCTTCACTTGTAGCCTCCTAAGAATTGAAGGAGGGAGTTTAAACTATATTTCATCAATCTCCACTTGGTGTGACACTACACATAAATCATCATGCTTATGTGAAACTCTATTCTTAGAATAAAAGCTGTCTTAACTTAACTCACTGAAAAGTTGAGTCACATCAGTGATTTTTAAGTCACCACTAAGAAATACCTTTAAAGTAATAAGTGGCTCAAACTGAGCATTTACACTTCATATTAATTTCCCTGGAAAACCAGAGTGACTTGATGAAATGCAGAGCAGTCACCCTAGATTTCAGTCAGTTGTCACTATTATTGATCAACTTTGTGTGTGAATTTCTTATGCTGATCACTAACGGTTAATATCCTGAGATGAAATTCAACTGCCAGTTGTGCCATATAGAGTTAAATTCATTTAGGATAGACACTGATTTTTTTTTCCTCCTTCCTGATTTTATTGTAGGACTTGCTCATAGCTGTTAAGTCAATTCTGTACTGGGATAGGAATTTGTCCAATAGAATTGTAATGTGCAAGAGGAAGACATTTGAATGCCTGCACGTTTATAAATTCAATTATATCATCTAGAAGTCTTGGCGTTTGGCTTTGAGAAGTTGCGTAGCTGAATCGCCATACATTGTGTCTCTGTGCATAAAAGTGGTTGTTCTTTTGGAAAAGGGCATTGCAGAGTATTTTGTACTTTGACCCAATACAATTTCAGCCTTGATACTGACAGATGAAGGACAGGAAGCAAACAAAAGTACATGAAGTGTAAGAGTAGTCAAGCCTCCCCTCTCTACTAACTTAGGACCTGATTTGGCCATGTGTTAATAAATAAATTAAAAAATAAACTACAATAAAAATAAAAATTATTTTGGAGACAGTTTGCACTCAGTGCAGCCACTCACACCTTACAGTTTTTATTTTTTTTGAGAGTCAAGCATTAAACAAAATTTCTGTGTATGCCACACTAATGGTATCTTTATATAGGGCTATAACTGCATAAATATAAAACAGAGACATACATTTTGCTGAAATTAGCATAAGACTTCGTATCTAGAGATGTGTATTCCCTCTGTGACCAGGCAGTTTTATTCCTGATGTCTTCTTTGCCCTCTTCAAACATATATACTTAGGATATTGGCTGGGCAGGTTAAATCTGCTTTTCAATAAGTGTAAAGAAATGTCATAAAAGTAAATTGTAGAAATGTCTTCACACCACACACTCATTGTAAGATGAGACACTGTGAGTAGAAGGCTTTGTTTTCGTCTTTAAGCATTGAATTTTACTTTCTCTCAGGAGTGTAAACGGGCAGCTTAGACATTTCTAAGGGCTTGTTCAGTGGGAAGTTTTTCAGGTGACTTCAGTTTAATGCAACCAGATAATTGTAGCTCCAGGGTTTAGTTAGGTTGTAAAGCTGCTAATCCAGACAATATTACCCAGTCACATGTTGTGCTTATAGGAGACACCTCTGCCTTTAATGGTCTCTCCCCATGCTGGCGCTTTCTAGTTTCATAGTCTTATAAACATGAGGCATACTAGAGATTAAGTCAGGATCAAAACAAAAAAACAAAAACACAATAACTGTTACAATATGCATTTGGGGCAACAGTGTAAATCCTTAAAAGTCTTTTACCAAAATGACAGTTTGATGTGTTTGTGACATTTGGTTCTACTCTATCCCAATCATCTTTTAAAATAATAATAATAGCAGTCCTGAGTTAGAAGCCTGCGTTTTCTGTTTTCTTTACGTGGACAACTGCCATGCTCTAAACATTTAGTAATCGTTCTCACAATGGCCTCAGCCATTATTGGGTAGAGTGCGGTAATTCCTTTTCAATATTTATCCCACTCAGAAGCTCTTCTGCACAGCAATTGTAACTCAATATTGAATAATGTTAGGGTTCTGCAGGTTGGTGTCTTTTTCCCTCACCCTGTTCAAAATTTAGTATTACTGTTGTGGTTGTTATTTAAACAGATGCTTATGAATAAAAGACAGAGCTGTTCAGTTAGCAAACCTTTGTTACCTCCCTTGACCTACATGCTCATGAACAATGGGGCCATCACGCGGCACTGGGGAGAGGCAGTTATGTGTGATTAAGCCTCTCCGTTGTTACACTGAATGTTCAGAATGTGCAGAAGTCTGTTGTGAGAGCACATTTGTACCTTTTTACAAACTGGGAATGCTGGTTCTCTAGTATCTCAGGTGGAGTCCCTGGGTGGTGCAAATTGTTACTGCACTTGACTGCCAACTTCGAGGGTCAAGGCTGGGGTCTACTTCTAAGAGGAGCTGCTGAAGAAAGGACTGGTAACCTACTTCCAACCACCAGCCATTAGAAATCCTCAGAAGCACAATTCTACCAGGACACACCCTGAGTAACCAGGAGTCTGAATAGCTCAGTAACAACCGAGGGCTGGTAGGTGTCTATGACTCAGCACAGTATTAGAGGTTGTAAGGTATGCATACAGTGCTTAAGCAGAGAGAAAAGGATGTAGCCAGTCATGTGTCCGGCAGTGTGCCGCATTTCACATGTCATATCACCACAATAAGGTTGCACGGTACAAAGTGCCTCATTTAGTAAACTTGACTTCCTATACACAAGGTTTCTGATTTTATTTTTTTTTCTTTTGCTTGTCCTTTCCTCCTACCATTCCTCTTTGTTTTATCTCGCACAAAAGAGAAAGGTGATGCAAAAATTGTCGTTTACCCCAAAAGAGTCTACCTCTGTACTCCCCTAACTTCTTTCTCTAGCTTTGCTTGGGGAAAAAATTATGGGTTGGTAACATGGCTACCTATTACACCAATTTCTCTTCTGTTTATTTTAGAAGCACTCCAATAATAGGGAAATAGTTTCCAGTTTTCCATTTGCTTTTCAATCTTGAGAGCTTAGATCATAGAGAGAATTGTTTCTCTTCATAGGAGGTCGCCGTCCAAAGTAAGCAGTGGTCTTGCTGTTCCTTAGGTACTATGGTATACCAGGCTTCTAGGGCGGCAGAGGCAGAGGGGTGGGGGCAGTTGTGTGCATGAAGAGCAGCAGAGAAGACTTAGGAAATGTGCCGGCCTGTGAAGCTGCCACTCTCCTGGGTCTGTGTGCCCAGGTGCTATTCCGACAAGTTTGGGACAAATTTGGGAAGTGTAAGAGTGAAAAGGAAGTCAGATGCAGGAGGTAGACACACTTGCTTCCTTTAACACTTGTCTTCGACTTTGATAAGAAGCCCCAGGGGGGCTGTTAGATAAGTCCGGGGATGCTATCTGAAAGACTGGAGATTCAAATCCATCAACCACTTCAAGGGAGCAAAAGAGGCTCTCTGTGCCTGTAGAGATTTACAGCTTCTGAAACCTTCTGTTGGGTCCACCTCTGTCAGAATTGACTCCCCGGCAGTGGGCTTGGCTTGGGTATTTTCTTTGTTATCCTCGATGAGTTTCCTCAATGCCTGTTGTCAACTAGCAAGAGCAAAGCTGCGTTTCGTAGCCTTTTCAATGATGGATTTTTCAGCTCTTCGGATGGGGCTAGCATCCGACTGTGCGAACCATTTGCACCAGCCACAGCATGCAAAATACGAAATCCACTGCCACTGAACCCACCCCGACACACAGTAACACTGTGGGGCCTGGTGAAACTTCCCCCAAGGATGTCTAAGACTAATGGAGTGGGTGACTTGTCAGGCTTCTCATGCCGAGGTCAGCAGTGAGGAACCAGCATCAGATCCCCTGGAGAAATATTTATTATCTGGAGAAATATTTAGTCAATAAATGTCGAATCTCGATAACCCACGAGGACAGTGCTACTCTGATGTAGAGGATCTCTACAGAGACAAACTGCTACTTCTTTCTCCAGGAGGACTCTGCTAGTGAGCTCACAGCCAAGCGCTTTCTCCTGGCACCTCCAGGACTCCTCTGTACCTGTGCACTCCTGATGAGAGCTGGGATGGATCCCGCCCCCCATTCTTCCTTCATTTATTTTATTGAAGACTCTTCCAACTCATCACAGGATTTATTTTTTGATACACATGGTAACCGTTAACATCTGAAGTTTTTTTTAAAAAAAGTTTAAAATGGGAACATTTAAGGTGTATCTAAAATATGCAACACAATTTTAACCCTTGTTCATAATTTACTGTATGTTCATCATTTATGCACCGTCCTGGGTGTCTTTTAGAAATATGTGGCAGAGATAGCCCCAAACGACTTTCGTAGGCTACCTGTGTAAACAAGTTATTTACATATGAAGCCGGCATCTGGATGAGATAGGATGACATTGCTGCCAAAAAGAATTAGAGTGCATTATCCATGTTTAAAAAAATATAATAATAATTCTTTTTATTCATTTACTTAATCTTTAAAAAAAAGTCTCTGAAAGTAACCCCAGGGGTGGAGGTTAATTATTCAAATGTTAAGTTAATCTGAAAAAATTTTTTGATTGTTAGGATGTTTAATATTGCACTCCATTTGTCTTATTGGTAACCTGATTGGCTCTTGTTAGTATCCTTTACATCAATTATGAGCCTTTAGGCTCAAGATAATAGGAATCTAGCAAGTGTTTCTAAAGTACTAGATATTGGTGTATGAACCTCTGGGGAACTCTGCCTCCCAAGGATTCCTGGACCTCTCCCGGGAGTGCTGTCATTCAAGTCACTCAGCTACCCTGATGGCCAGGGCAGGTCTCAGATTTAAAATGCATTCATATCCATATATCCACTAAATCAGAACACACAAGCCACCAGGAGCTAAACTTTAGAGTTATTATTCCATTTTCTGAAGAAAATAAACAGTTTCTTGGCAGTTATCTCATTTTTAAATAGACATTCACACCTTTAATGATCAAGAGACTTTGGCAAAGTTCCTCATTCCTTGTTCCAAGGGATGCCCTTGTAGGGACGTCTGTAGGACTCCCCGAGCATTCTAGTTCTGCCTTGTGCTTCTGAGTTGTAGATATGCCCCTATATTTTGGCTGAGGTTGACCTTTCATTGAACTATCCAATGTGTTATTACTTTTACCTATTTTATGCTTTCATGGCTCTTTACCTGAATAATTACAAAAATGCAGCTTAGAATCCTTGGGGTCAAAGACTGAAGAGTCTCATACAAGGTCCGATGAAGTCTAATGCTGGAGGGGTTTATTCAAGTCCATCTCTTGCTTCTGTCTCATCCTCGTTTCCCCTACTGTCTCTCAGAGCCTTCCGATTGAAGAAAAGGAAATGGCAGAGAAGTAGCCCTATGTCACTAAACCAAGCTGAGCTTCCCTAACATGGGAGCAACCACAGGGGATCAGAATGGAACTCTTCACACTACCTGGTCCAATTTCTTCTCTGTTAGACTGCTGCAATCTGTAATTTTAAGAAGTTGTCTGTAGATAATCAAAACTACACTCTCACAATCTCAGTTATGGATGGTACCTCATTTATCATTAGCATGATGGATTTGACATACAGTTGGATTGGTTAGCAGGGTTGAACACCAAATAGTGCTCCCTCATGCTAGCAGAGGATGAGAAAAGAGACATACATTCTTATGCCATGCGACGACCGTTTAATCTTTTTTGCTTTCATGATGGTTCATTAAAAAAAAATCATCTGAGTCACAACTGTAGATGAT
Organism: Nesogale talazaci; assembly: GCA_004026705.1. NCBI lineage: Eukaryota > Metazoa > Chordata > Mammalia > Afrosoricida > Tenrecidae > Nesogale > Nesogale talazaci. Next base: position 24,433 of record PVJH01001275.1, on the reverse strand, counting down.
TAGTTTTAATTTTGCAACAAAATTCTTTATATTGCTACTAAATGTAAAAATGAAAAAGGAGGGCTGAGCCCCGGTGGCGTAAGTGGTTGAGGGCTGGACTGCAGCCCGCGGTTTTGGCAGTTCAAATCCAGTGGCAGCTCTCAGGAGGGGCACTGGGTAGCGCCCACGACCACCACAGGCAGTGATGCCCCCCCAAAAAAGAAATGAAAAATGAAACAATTACATATCTCTGGACATTTTCTTACTATCAAAACAATAGCCCAAATCTCAAGTTATAACTAAATATATAAACTTACACACAGAAAGGAGACTGTTCCCATGAGTCAGAATTGGGTCAGTGGCAATGAGATTTTGATTTGGTGAGGTGACTCTTCTCTTAAAGAGGAAACAGTCTGTTGCTCTTTCCAGTTGTTATCGGAGGTATGTAGGAGTACCTTTATTACTCAGGGTGGAAGGCACATTTAGCTCAGTTTCATCTGCCCCCAAGATAGTATCAGCCTTGGATGAACGAATACAATAGTGTATACAATTTCTGTTGCTATTTTGCTTTATACATTTCCTCATTTGTGTATTGGTCTTCTTGTCTTCAATCCAGAGCAGTACTTCACATATTTGAAGGAATACTTCGCATATTCATCTTGTGATCTCTGGTCATTGAAATAGAAATGAACCCCAAATCAGCTTAGAAGATTAAAAAGTCTTTAATTATTCTATGACTGAATTATAGCCCTCAAAATCTATGGAATATATTTACTTGGGTCATTTGAGGTCATAATGAGTTAAAATCAGCTCAGGGGTAACCCACGATATTCTATAGCTGCATCCTGAGCTGCCAAGTTTCACTACTAAGATAACCCTAAAGACTTCTTTTAGAGGGTCTTTGGGCTGTAATTAACTTGAAAAATGCTCTCCTAGTTCATAGCAGAACAAGGTAGCTATAGAAGCAGAAGGAGAGCCAAGTGCTGAAAGTCGCACACAGCCAGACAGTGCAAGAACCCAGCATTCAGCAGTGGGAAGATCAATTGCAAGTACAGGTTTCTCACCCTCAGGATTCTGAGCAGTTTAGATCTGAGGTACGGATTGAGGGAGTTGTCCTCAGAGTGTTAAAGAGCAACCCTGGGCTCTGTGCATTAGATGTCAGTGGCATCTGGTGGGTAACACCAACCCCTCCCGAAAGAACTGATGTATCATTTGACAAATGCACAGTCCTTGGAAACTTTTCCAAAGTACAATAATGATATTTCTTTTGATGACTCCAAACCACCAAATCAGATTATTTTTAGTCCATTGTTTAAACTGGCAGGTAAAGATAGGCTATATTTTACAAAAAGCTATGTCATTGTGATCAGAAGTTTTGCATATGTGGTCAATGGAAGTGACTTCGAAGACTCAAATACAAAGAACTGTTGATTATCTTGTGACACAGTAAAAATTAAAAATGGAACTATTTTTTAGAAATATTTTACTTCCTTTTTATGTTGTCAAATACTACAGACTGCTTGGCATACCTCCTTTAAGTGATACTAATGCAATCGACCATTTCCTGAATACACATTCTAGGACAGTAGAGCAGAAACAGGAGGCCCTGCAAGGACATGGACCATGCCTAGCATTTAGTGCTCCTCTTTAGACAGCCCAAGTGGGAAAGAAACCGAGCTCAGAAATGAAATTTCCCTAAGGATCATTCTTAATAGTTTAGAATGCAAGTTGTACCTGTCCTGTTCTCCTTTGAGGGACTTTTTCTGAATAACATGGATTCTTCTTTTGAGAACCAATAGATTTGTTTCCTACTCATTAGTTACTTGAATCCTGATGGCATTAGTATGAAATAGTAGGTTCCTCCTGGTATCCAGAGATTTATTTTATGCCTATAGATTCAAGATTTGTGGCCCTGTCTTATTGTCTTCTGCTATACCCATTTTATTATTCTGTACAGAGTTCTTGTTAAATTCATGGTATAGCTATGTTCTTTGTCTGTTCTTCCTTGAGAACATTAGAGAAGAATGTATCTCTTCTTCAGCCTGTTTCCCCACAACAAGCGTATGACAAGGCTTCAAAGTGTCTGTGGAAATAGTCTATTGTCTTTTCATTCTACTTTATCAAGGACTTATTGAGCATCACTCACATTTAAACGTCTATCTGGTTATTCAAGGTCAAAGATAAATATAGGATTTCTTTGGGCTAACTTTACCAAATCCAATGGGAAACAAATAGCATTGTTAATATTTTCCTTCTCCTACATTATGTCTGAGGGTCTCCAAATTCAAGCAGGTAATTACTTCAACAAAACTATTTCGAAGCACAGCCTGAAATAAGATTGCCTGGCTGTTTGCAACTATCTCTAACTAAAGTTTTCTATTGGCTTATGCAGAACAATGTTAAATTTTGGGTACTTGCACTGGAAGCCTACGTTTATCCCTTTAATCATGTTTTCACTATTGCTTTTTTCTCTAGTTGTGTAAATTGTACCTACCTTTCCTTAACATAATTTTAGTTTAATTATAAAAATCTTTTTTGAGGCATGCTAACTTGTCTATACACTTGTATTCTTTTTGCTTCCATTATTGTAAGCAACTGTTCTATCTTATTATTATTATTTCAGATTCAATTTTATCCCTTTATGTTTCATATTCTTATTTGTGTTTGCATGATTAAATTTGCTAGCACAACCTTTCAAAACTTTTTTTTTTTTTTTTTGGGCATCACTGCTCTCCGGCGGTGGGAGTAGGAGGCCCAGTCCCACTGCTGGAATTGAACCTCCGTCCCAGTGGGCCGCAGTCCCACTCACAACCACTACTCCACCGGGGCTCAGCCCTCAAAACTTTTTTTTAAAATACCCATCCCTTTTCCTTGGCATTTCTTTTAACCTCATACACTTCTTCCTTTTTGTGTGTGATTACTCTTTTAGATTGCCTTTAAACTTTGGGGTGGGGGGGATTGTGTTTTATAATGAGGCAAGGCATAGAAGGAACAGCTGTGAAACCTATGTTATGAGAAAAAGTTTCTGAATATTTTACTCCTCCAATTCCCTAAACCCTACTCTAAAATCTCAGGTGTCAAAAACTCATATGAGGACAGGAGTCAGGCAGAACTAGTGCGGCAGCATAGAACCCAAGAGTATTGTCTCGGCCACATGGACAGCTGCTACTCAGTACCAATAGATTGTTGCCATGTGGGTTGGGGGACAAAGCTTTGTCATACCTGGCAATTTTCCAACCAGTGTCAGGAAGACAGAAAATATATTACTGCCTCTCAATACCCAAATACTGGAAAACATGTTCTTTTAGCATCTTGATAATGTGGAGGTCTAACAGAGGCACAGATTCTGGAATCCAGTTGCTTCTCAAGGATATTTCTGTGCATCAAAATTTGTTTTATGTATTCTGCTTAGCAAAAATATCTAACAAATGTTTCATTTTCCTCCCTGCCCTCAAATCATACCATACAGACCAGTCAGAACAGGATAGATCTGCCACATCGGTTTCTGGGACCATACATTTTTCTGGGAGCAGAAAGCCTCATCTTTGTCCAGTGGAGTGATTAGTGGCTTCAAACTGCTGATTTTGTAGTCAGTAGCCCAATGGGTAACCCCCTATGCCATGAGGGCTCCTATGTAACCTCTAGAAGTATTAATTAAATGAAGGAGTTCATCTCTTATTAAAGTGTTGCTGTGGTCAGAAATGAACACTATTTCACCTGCCCTTCTGCCCCTGTTCTTCTAGTAGGAGAAGTTTTGTTCTGCTCACCCACCATGGGAGGGAGAAGGGGTTCTATGTGCACTTCAAGATTGATAGACTCCCAACGTTATGGGCCAGTTCAGCTTGGGGTGGCTCTGAAACGTCCTTTCCTGGAGAACAGTGAACTTCTGTCCCCAAGTACCTATATAACAAATGTTCACAGAATGATTAGGAGTCTTCCCCTTTTAAAGATAACTTGATTTATTTTCTAATCTCTAGTTAATAAATCTTGAGGGTATTATCATAAGTAAGAATAATTTTATCTTGATACTAAGAAATAACATTTATACCTTTATGATTGTGATTTGTGATGTTATCATATTACTCTCTTGTACATGTGTTTACTATTACCCATAGAATCTTTTTCTATTAGTTTAACTGACCATGTTTTTTAGAAATAGATTGCCAAATTATTTTTCCTTGTCCATCTAAGTGTGGAAACATCACTGACCCTTGTCCACCATTGAGGACACTGATGATGTTTGAAATGGTAGTGTCAGAGCCTCCAGCACCCATAGTATGATGAACTGACAAGTGATATTTTTTTATAACGTATTATAAATCAAAGATACCACTTGGAGGGCTAAAGTGTGCCTGGCACCAGCTATGGTAATTTTAGGCAAACCATATGCATACAAAAGCTGAATAATGAATATGGAAAACCCAAGAAGAACTGAATTATTTGAACTATAGTGTTGGCCAAGAATATTAAATATACTACTAACTGTCAGAAGAACTAAGAAAAAATATTCCTTGGAAGAAGGCCAGCCAGAGGAGGGAACATATCAAGATTTTGTGTCATGTCCATTGGGCATGTTAGTAAAGGGATGCATGTTTGGTAAAGCACGGGGTGGGGGGGGGACAGTGAGAAAGAAGAATATTCTCCACTTGATGAGTTAACCTAATAACTACAACGATGGTCTGCAACAATGTAGCAAGTCAACAAAAACCCTCAAACACACAAAAAACATCGTGAAGATGAAGCAGGACTAGCCAATTCTTCATTCTCTGGTATATCGAGGTGCTATAAATTGGAAATGATTCCCTGGCACCTGCAGAGTGTCGAAGTCTTGTCAAATTTACAGAAAATTTAGAGATATCCATAAATTATCATCAGGATAGAAATAATAGTGATATGTACTAAGAATTGTAGAGAATATTTTATAAACAAAATGTTGACTATACAGAAAGATAAAAATTATTACATTTTGTGGACAAAGACATTACTATTTTTGGTGGAAATAATTTAATCCTGCCTGCAATGTAGAGTGGAAACAAAACAAAGTAGATAAAAGGAAGACAGGATAGAGCTGTCCAAGATGATTATTCATAGATTGTTCAGTAAAGTTGTTTAGAAAGTTTGAAGTGTGAGATCCTAAGAGAATTGGTAACCCTTTTGTCAATTTCTAGATCCTACATGTCCTTTGATTTTGATGGCACTGTTCTGGGAACACTAGAGAACTGTCAAATTGAGAATTAATTGATGTGTTTTTTTTAAAAGACTTTGACATATGTGAGATCATTCAACACTCAAAACAACCCTGTGCAATAATCAGGGGAGTTATTATTCCCATGGAAACCGAGACCAAGCAGAGGAAGTCATTTTTCTCTAAGACACATACGGTAGTCTTTGGATGTCAGCTCTGAAATGTTAGTTTACATGTCTGATACCTCACGCCATTCTCGCCTATTTTCATCGGTACATGATCTAGTCATGTCCATCTTAAAAGGTACGGGGCCTCCTACCTCCCTATGGAGAAGTTAGAGAAGAATCTCAAGGACAGCCAGCATGTCTTTCATGTCATGCCGTGCATTCTTACGGTGGTTAGATTGTATGAGCAGCTCATGGTCAACCTCAAATATAGATAGTATATTCAGTTTGCTGAACTATGTACTTCAGAAAATTTCCCTTAGAGTTGAGTTTGTGGTTGAGCTTTCTACAATTCAAACGTTTTTTATTCAACCGGTGGAAAATCATACAAATTACAATCATGGGGGCTTTTGTGTGTCTCATCCATTGGAAGTTTTCATTGATGGCTATACACATAGGGCATGAAAACAGAAACTTCAGCCTCATCACTGCGCTTTAACCCATGACTGTTGTGAACTGAAATTTGACATGAGCCGACAGAGTTATCCACCACTCTTACTAAGCTTTCTCTTCATCCAGCTTCATCAGTCCTAAGAAGGAGCTTCATCATGAAGCCCAGAGCATCAAGAATTCCCCTCTGTGAACTTTGTGGATGTTCTTACTGGTTCTGCAAATCCTGTGGAAGCCTTATTCCTTCTTGCTCTGGCTCCTTCCCTCTTCTTTCCCTCCCTCTCTAGTCTCTTCCCCTCCTCTTCCTCCTTTCACCTCTCTCCCTCCTTTCCCTTTTTTCCCTTCTTCTTCCTGGTTCTCTCTTTTTCCCCTCCCCTACATCTCATCCCTTCCCCCTTATTCCTCTTCTCCTCTTCTCCACTCCTTGTTTTGTGATAAAATGATGTATAATTTCAAATTGTCGGCTTCAGAAGCATTGGTTACCCATTGATGATATGCAAGGGTCATTTGCTTCCACTGCACTTTAGATACTCAGGAAAAGTGCTGAAATTCAGTAGTGCGAAATTCATTTTACACCTTTCAATAATCAGTTTGGGTTTCTGAACCATTCACTCAGTTTCCAGTATAAACTTTTTTTGTAATTCTTTTTTCAGGAGGTATGGAAGTACACCTGGTAGTCTCATGATCATGCACTCTGATGTATAATGGTGATGGTGGTGGTATAATGTTGGTACAATGGTGGTACAATGATGATGGTACAATGTTCAAGTCTTCTGTGGGGAAGTCTCAGGAGACCTTTGGAGACTCCGCATCTGAGCTCTTGTCCGCCCTCAGACCCCATCTTCTATGACGCCATTGTGCTGATGGCGAACTCATGGGAGAGCATCCCTTTCCCCTGAGACTGTGGTGCTTCACTTTTGTTTTATTTCAATCAACTTCCAGTTTGATCCTAAGAGTGACAGTTCTGAGAATTTGTCTTTTTTCTTCGCTTGAATCCTGCTCTCCCTCTCCCCTTCCTCAGTGTCCCTGTCTCCAGTGACTTCACTTTCTCTGGGAGTAAATGGGGAGGTGACAAGATTAGCACCATGTATCTGTACCGAGGACCCATGTGTGCTCTCTGTGCTATAACCTGACAGTCATAAATTAATTAAAAGGAGGGAGAGTCACAGAAAAAGGAAAGTTTGCCCCTTTTTGCCCCCTCCTCCACTCTCTTTCTGTTTCTACAAGTAAATAGCTCATTCCTTTGTTCCTGTCTGAGCCATTTCATTTTTGCCTTCATTGTCCTCATTGTTCTCTGAAACAGGAGGGGTCTGGGCCAGGAGCAGCAAGGTCTCGGCTAATGACGGGAAGTCTTTAAAGTTTGCGCTGCATTTCATCTTCTCTGTGGGAGTTTTAGGACGCATCCAGTGTTTGATCCCCACCGAGCAACTTTGCTTCTAGTTAATTAACGGATCCCCCATTACACACTCTCATCTGGAAGCACATGGGAGGCCTATTGGGAGGTAATTCAAGGCCAATCTGAGGGATGGCAGGAATTAGAGAAATCAGTTGTTTTAGGGCTAATGTTCAAGAAATAAAGATACCCTGGTTTAGAGATCTCCTATGAAAATTTTGAGTATTTTTTAGTTTTGTTTTTTTTTTTCCTATCACCAAACCAGATAAGGGAATGCTTTGTGTCTATAAAGCCTTACCCTGAGCAGTCGGGTAGTTTAAATGTGAACTTCTTTGTAACAATCTGGAAGAACAGGGAAACATTTGAAAAGACAATATGCCAAGATGCACTAATTTTAACAAGAAGGTTCTCCTCCTTCTCTTTGCCCGCAGCCTCATCTCTGCCCAGCCTACTAGCTTGGGCTCTGCTGTCCACAGCCACTTGGTCTAAGTCCCTGAGACAGAAGAGCTAGTCAGTGGCATCTTAACCATGGCTTATTTTACAACCAAGGCAAAATCATAGTCTGCTTTGGTATCATTGCTTTTGTGCCAGGTGCCCGAGCGATTTGCAAGGAATAAAATAGCAGGCTATGATTCTTGCTCCTTTCCAGATGCACATGGCTAAGTGAAAGCGGATCCACCTTACGCCAGGAGCTGGCATGCGTGCCAAGCAGTGAGCCCTCATTATTTCAGCAACTCAGCTGCAGGCTGCCCAGAAAGACAGGTAGCCCAGGGGTGGGTGGGCATTTGAAAAGGGAATTGCCTTGTGCAGTTTCTTATCCTTCCCCAGTTTCCCCAGCCCTATGAGCAATGACCCCCTTTATCTAATGAATTAGGAGCTACTCCTGCCATGCAATTCTCAGATCGACACTTGGCAATGAGAATCAAACCGGGGCTATTTAGTGCAGCAGTAAATGGCCCGCCACATTAGCCCCCTGGCATGCTAAGCTATTAGGTTGTTTTACTGTTGTTAAAGTTACATTTGTTAGGTGGAGTGGCTGCCCTTCCACACCAACTCAGCCGTGCCTGAGCCAGTGAAGGTAGCACGTGTACAGAATGTGTGCCATCCAAGACCTAGATGGTCAGACCGTGTGGCTGGCCTACAGAGAAAGCACATTTGGCTGTCTGCGAAAGCAGGCATGGGATACTTAGAATAGAAGAAGGAGAAGAAGGAGAAGAAGGAGAAGAGGAGGAGAACATAGTAGGGACTCCTGGACAATCATGGTTTTCTTGTATTGTTTTGACTAAACTAATTACATGAACTCGATTAGCCATTAATTTATAGCCATTCTTAAACAAACCACTAATTGCCAAAGTGCCATCAAGAAGGCAGGCCAGGGGTGAGAGGCCATGGATGAGCTGGTGTGACACTCTTCTGTCCAGGAGCCACTGCTACACACACACATACACACACACACACACACACAGAGAGAGAAAACTGAAGCACTTTGGATATTTCTGCTTCATCTCCTGCCTTGCTAATCTTCTGATTCTGATTTGTGTGTGTGTATGTGTGTGTGTGTGTGTGTGTGTGTGTGTGTGTGTGCATGTGTGTGAGAGAGAGAGAAAGGAGAGAGAGAGAGAGAGAGAGAGAGAGAGAGAGAGAGAGAGAGAGAGAATTTCTGCAAAGAAAGGAAAATGCCAGTACTATATAGCCTCATGCAGCCAGCTTGCAGGGTTGAGTTGGCATTTGGTAACTTGGTAGCGGCTGCCAGTGTGTGTGTGGTGGGAGAGGAGGGAATAGACAACAAGAAAAACACATAGAGCTTAAAAAAAGATGTAAAATGATTCACTTCATGCCATATGGACAAAAATGTTGTCACAAAAATAAGGCCAAAAAATAGTGCCAGGTTAGACTTTTAGTTCAAAAACATATGTATAATCATCCCCATGAACATGAATTTTAATTAGTATTTTGATAGAGAGAAACCAGATATTTTTTTAACCTGCTCTGTTCTTGTTTTCTGTTCCTCTCCCAGTTTTAGCCTCCATTAAACATTCATCTAGTGTGTGTTTGGTGTCTGTATGAGGAAAATGCCTTATCTCTGGATTGGTGGGAACGCAAACATCCTGGGTTTCTGTGGCTTACAGCATCTCTTCCCGGCAGAGCTCACAAGCAGGGGCTTATCCCTGGGAAATCTCGAGCTCCCTCTGAGACCCGGCCACGCCAGGGAGGGGAGCCATATGTCTTTTCCCGTTGTCACTGGAGGTGTCAGTACCCATTCAGCTCTCCAGACCCACTCTTCACACCCCTCCAGCACCTTTATTTCCACATCTCATCTCTCCAGGATGCCTTTTTAAAAATGAGCTAAGTTCAGTATGTGTACATAGGATATCATAGGATATCAGTATGTGTACACAGGCCAGTTTTTAGGGAAGAACAAGATGGTGACAACAGGGACTTTTTACAATGAAGCGCAGGCAACTTTTTCAACTGATGATCTCTAATAAGTGCTGACATTTTATTTATTTTGCTGCACCTTCTTCTCAAGGGGCTTTCAGATGACATCGGAAGAATCAGTGTGGCGTCATCTGCCCTTCGCAAAGCTCTTTTCTACCTCAAATGAGGTGCTTGCAGTCAAGCCTTACATGTGATAATTAGATGATGAAATATTGAAACAGAGTAGCAAGGAATGTGCTGCTGCGGGAACTATACACACCCAAGCATTTGGTTTTGTTTGTCTCCTGAAAGGAGTACAAGTGAGTTAGCCATTTGTATTCAAAGTGATACCTTGAGTAAAACAACCTGATATTAAAAATCAAATCAGAGCACAAAAGCATCACTTTATTTCATAATCTTCATTAGAATCCCTAAGCTGCCCTCTGGGCATTAGCTATATTTTGGCCCATTCTAAGAGCAAAGGTAACGTCAACATTGGAAGATGTAAACTCCACTTCCCTGGTGGGTTCTCCCAGGGCTTTATGCCTTGGGCTGTTGACTGCAGAATCAGCAGTTCAAAACTACCAGGTGCTCCAAGGAGAAAGTTTGGCTCTGTCGGCTCGTTAAGAGAAAAGCAGAGGGGCAGTTCCGCTTTGTCTTGCGGGGTCACTGTGAGTTAGCATTGATTCAATGGCAACGAGTGAATTTTTCTCTCTGAGGAACTCCTGGTGGCATAGGAGTTACACACGGGGCTGCTGACCCCGAGCACAACTGCTCTGTGGGAGAAAGATGGGGCTTTTTACTTCAGTAAAGAGTTACATTCTCAGAAATTCACAGGGACCGTTATGAGTTGGCATCCACGTCATCAAGCACTGAGATTGATTTTTGTTGGTTTCTCTCCCTGGACCCTTCACCCAGAGGTTAAGCAATTGTTGAGCCCACCCTTCCTTGGCGGTCCAGATAGTTTTCTCTGGACTGGCCGTCTATCCTTTATTCTTTCATCAAAGTCATGACTCATCACTCCGGTGAAGGTTACAACAGTGGAAGGGAATATGTGACTGGACATGCTGCAGCTTTAGGCCACAAACCAAGGTCATGGGGGTCCATTGCCTAGAGGTGGCTTCAAAGAGGCCTTTGCATTCTGCAACCATCTCAGAGAGTAAAAATATCCCCCCAAACACCTTCAGACCTCTTAAGAAGACTTGTATTTGCTGGAAACTAACCCTCAAGGTTTTGTGTCAGACTCTCTTAGACTCATTTGCTCATTCAATCAGTCAATCAAGTGATCCATCATGATTTTTAACCACCCAATCGGCATTGTAACTATGAGAAGGCTGTGGAGTTGTGTTTCTGCTCGCTACTTTCTCCTCCCAAATAGCATACTAAATTATGCCAAAGAACACAAGAGATGTTTACCCCAAAGGTGTTTACCCCAAAGAGATTATTTTCCTGTTATGGTCTTCTTTTAGGGATGCTAGTGTTTTTACGTTTGGGAGAAAGAAAGAAAGGTTTTCTACTCCCCAAAAGAGTGAATGAGCAGGGCTAGACTTACTGTGTTCTGTGGTATGGCTACTCGAAGTGTATGGCAGTGAAGTGAGTATAGTTAGGTTAGGTAGGGGCTTCAACGATTTTTGTGTGATGCAGAGAAACTTAGCAAAGTATTTTGTCTACCTACTATCAATGGCCAAGACGATATCATAATTGCTGTAGTCACACACAACTGTGTTCAGCAGAATAAGAAGTCTTAGCTTCTAAGGTGTTTCAGATCTTTTATACCTCCTCTGACCCCATGTGAGAATGTTGAGGCAGCTATACAGGTGCCATCATATACAGCTATATAATTATATACAAATTATATACAAATATATAAACATTATATACAGCTATATAATGTTGAGTAGGGAGACCTCGGAAGATTTTAAGAAGCCAGTGACTGGGTCCTAAAATACTCATATGTGTTCTTAGTTATGCCACTATTTGCAGTTGTAACACATTGGAAGCGATTTAAATTCTATACATGACAGAAGGGTTGAATACATAATAGTCATACAATGAACTATCAAAAAAACAGCCTCTATATACGCATATGAAGATATTTACAGTATGAATAAGGCACAAATTTTCGAAAAGTAAACATCAGTCTGAGGCCTTTTGTATAAGAACATTAAATAAGGATAAATATATGTTTGAAGATTTTTTTCTAAAAGAAAGATAATAAAAATGAACCGCGATGCCTAAAAATAATGATGTATAAGTACTAATAAGGGGTGGGTAAGGATGATTGGAAGGAATGGGATGAATGCAATATTCCTCAGAGATACTTTATATACAGTTTTCAATTGTGAAACATGAATGTTAAATATACTGAAATATAAGATTTAAAAAATACAAATGGGGAAAATATATGACATTAGATGCAAGCATTGGTGGAAAAGCAAATGGCCATTATTGAAAATACCTTAATTTAATAATATACACAAAGAACCAAAAAATTTGAGAAATTAGAGAAAAGTTCACATGAGATGGATACCTCCTGCACTGTGTATATTATTGGATTTCTCTCCTTGTATTTTATTTATTACCAAATTCCTATAGCAAGCAGGAATAATCTCTGCCTCACACTTTTTGTTTAGAAAACAAGTTTTTCTCATAATTAAAAGTAGTGCATCCTTATCAAATTCTTCATAAACTTAAATGGAATAAAGGGAAGAAGAAATATCATTAATTTTTATGGGATGGCTTTCTGTGCATTTTTAGATTCTCTATCCAAATAACTTAACAAATAACATGTTTAAAGTATAATCACAGTAATACACAGTGTTCGCAGAGTGAGTTTCAAATTACCGAGGCTTGATACTGAGGTGACGAGTTCCAATCCCAGGGAAGAAGTTCGGCAGTCCCACTATCCCTACTGGGGTGCTGTCTGCCGCAGGACTTCCTGCAAAATAGCTACTGGAAGCTCGCCTTACTCTACTTTTTTTTTTTTTGTCATACTGGAGACCACTTTGGAGTTCCTCTGGTTAGCAAAGACAAGTACTCATGTAGGCATTTTGTAAAATGCAAGCAGCATAAGGGAGTGTTCAAAAGTAAGAGACACCTGCATTGAACTGTGCTGGTTCTACTCCTGATGCCATAATTGAAGTCACTGGTGTGATTTCTTATGTATTCTGGAGGAAAGAGATATAAAATCTGCTCATCAGCTTCTCTAGTTTCCAAGTCATTATAACTATTAAAAATGTAATACATTGTAGGGAACATTGCTTGCTTTCTAATGAGCCATATTGTTTTTTCTCTTTAATTTTTCTCTTATTTTTTAAAAAAGAAAAAGACAGTTAAATATCATTTTCCTCTAATATATTACCAACCCCCTATAACATGCTTTCGGAATTAACTCTTTTGGTGGCAAACAAGTAGTCATTTTGAAAATTGCTTTCACGAATGGCATATGACCATAGAAAGGAGAAAACCTTCTGAAAATTCTGTTATCATAAAGAATGGATGGATTTTCTAATGCTTCAAAGTATTAAAGAAAGTTTCAAAATTTTAATTTAATTCATACACTAGATGATTTAGATCTGACATAGTCTTTATCACTCTTTTGTAAGAAAAAAGGTGAACAGTTATATTATTTGAAAACAATTTTTGTTGAAACTTCTTGGACTTCAGACATTTCTTGGATTGCTGGAAAGAAAGCAGGCAGAGGTGAGGGGCTGCAGGTGTGGACTCATTATCAGGGTTAAACAACCTGACATTGCCATTCATCTGAGGGAAGAGAAGGATGAGGTGGATATGTGTCTGTCATAATCATATTAATTCCCCTTATCTGTCTAGGAGGTACACTCAGCTTACCAAACGTGTATTGACACCCTTTGAGTATCTAGCACTTGAGAAATTCTCTTCCCCAATGACTTTCCAATTAAATAGGCAAAAATTCAGAAAAGGTCACACAGTGCAAGGTGGCTGAGAATTGGGTTTGCAGAGGGCTGAAAGTTAGGTGGCTATAGTGGAAGGATAGTGTATATAGAGTGCATGTGCTGTGTGTTTTTGATGTGAATGGAGGAATTTATTAACCCTAAACAGCCTCTGTTAGAGTCTAAATTATGAGCTAAGTCAGTCATCAGAATATTAAATAACATTTTACCATTGCACATTTCAGTGCTTTTCACTGTTCAGTGACATGATTTTTAAAATGAAGTAGAAATGATAGTGCTCTCTATCAAAAGCAACAGAATACAAGTGCTTCCAGCCAAAGGAGGCACAATATGGATTTTTTAAAATAAAATGTGGATACATAGAATCAATATGCAACCCTCCTGATAATGTTGGCTGATGAAATGAAATTCACCAACTGTAATCCTGGCACAGAGAGAGACACACATAGTTAATGCCTGCACATCCTTACACACACACACACACACACACACACACACACCTCTTCTACATATCCTTAATCATTTACTATCTTATTTACATTTAATTTTGTAGAGTAAATTCTGTCATTTGAACTTTTGAAAAATGTATTTCAATATTACTTAGGCAAAAAATAAGGAATAATGTGATTGGCTTTCAAATAGCTTATTACCATTCAAATACTCTCTTGATAAATTATATTAAAAAGAAAAAAAACACTATTTCTGCTTCTAAAACATTCTAAATGGATAGTTGGCTTTAAGTCATCAAAATTGCTTTCGCTGTTCTAGCGGCATTAAAAGCCTGGTCTGCTAATTGAGTGAAGCTGTGTTAGGGAAGCTGTCTCCCCCTCATTCGATGGTCTTGCAGGGCTTGTTTCTCAGCCTGGGTTGGTGGTCTCACTCTATCAGTACTGCTGGCACAGATGAATGGTAATTCATTATGACACACTATGTCCTTGCAGTGAGATGACAATGTGAATGAAGCAACCTGGCATCCATCTATCCCTACTACCCCTGCTCCCCCCACCCCCCACCTCACTCCTTCTCTCACTTTCATTCAAACTGCCACCCTTGCATGAGCTTTTGAACATCTTTAGATCACTGCTGATGGGAAATGTCATTAAATTGAAGGATGGCATCCAGCCCTTCTCCATGAAGGCCTTAGAGAAAAATGATAGTAGATACTGATCGCCAAAGCCAATCTGTGAAGTGGTACAGTTTTGTAAGGGAAGCAGGTTCCCTATGTGTGAGTCCAGTGAGGAGCTGTTTTACAATGTAAGGACCTCACCTGAATCAGTTATCCAGAAATATGAGTAGAAAATGCTGATCATAGTCACAAAGGTGATATACATCCAACCACCATGGATGTTTTCTATCTGATTTTGGTTACTCAAGACAATTTGAGGGACACTAGATGTGCAGATGATGGGCACTGCTAATGAAAACCTTACTTTTCATAGTGATGAACAGGCCAGTTGGTGAGATTGGTGAATGACGTGATTGGTCACTTCCTACTAGCAACTTCAAATGTTATTTCTATCAGCCAATTCATGGTTTTGATTAAATCATTGGAGATGTCTGTGGAGAAGTGACTCAGATCTACCCTGAGAAGGTGTCTAATGTTTGGCAATAGCTTTTACTCTGAAATCCTTAAATGGCCCCTGACCGTAGAAAAGCTGTGTCTATTGACCCGTGGAATCCACAGCGTTGGCTGCTGCGGTGCTGAGTCTCTGCGAGGCACAGGGCGGACGTGTCACCCACTGTTTCCCCATGGCTGAGCCTCACCTCACTGTAGGATGTCGACTCTAAGTAATACAAGCCTGGTGGGAGTTTAGCAACATTAAAATCCAGCCTCCCCACGTGTCCTTTATGGTTTGCAAGTCCACTATTGGATTCATTTCTTTGGGTTATGTTAAAACAAATCTTTAGTGTAATCTTATGATTTAGTAAAGTTGAAAAATTACACTTTATTTTCGGAAGACATCTATTCAGTCAAGGTTTATTTCTTTTAACCCTATCCCCTCAAGGATTGCTCTCTAACCCAAAAGTCCATTATTGCTGTTCCTCTAAAACAGAAACCCAAACTTGATAGGCTATGGTGGATATAACTGCTTTCACATCATAATTCTTTACCTCTCTTGACTGAGTGCTTTCTTTCTTCACCAAATATGCATTATATTTAGTTTTCAAAATTTTAGTGAATGATGGTTCTATTTCTGTGTCTGCTCACTTCAGACAAGGAAGAATAATCCCCAGGTCCTAGTTTTACTCACACTTGTATCCAAACTGAACTGTTAAAAAAAAAGTCCTTAGCATTTACCACTCCTGTTCTGGTATCCCGGTCTCATGGAAACCTGGTGACGTAGTTGGGTACACATTGGGCCACTGTCCTGAAGTTCAACAGTTCAAATCGTGAGCCGCTTCATGGGAGAAAACTTTCTGCTCTCATGAAGAGTCGCCGTCATAGACACCCACAGGGACCATTCTACCCTGTCCCGAAGATCATCGTGAGTCAGAATCAACTCAGTGGCAGTCGGGATCCTGGCCTATTAGCCTGTCTACAGGAGAAAAATGGAAGCTCTGACTCATAGTGACTCTCCAGGGCCAGGTAGAACAACCCCTTGGGATTGCTGAGGCTATCGTTAAGGGAGCAGAAAGCACCCTATTTCTCCCAGCTGGTTGTTTCGAACCGCTGACATCACAGTTAAGAGCCCAATGCTTTGTAAACCCACTGGAGAAGCTCTCCTTCATCCTGTACTGTTGCTATAAGTCAGATCAACTCATTGGCAGTGGGCTTGGGACTGATTGATTTCTGTCTTGGTAGAAGTACAGTTAGAATGTTTCCTAGAAGTGAGGATGCCAAGACTTCATGTGAAGTGCTTCAAACGTGTTACCAGTCCTTGAAAGACGTAAGAGGAAGATGTTCTGTGAGATGGATTGACACAGTGACCGCAACACTCAAGCATAGGAACAATTGTGAGGATGACGCAGCCCCGTGCAGGGTTTTGTGCTTGGTCTTGTTGAACATCAGATCACCAGGTGTCTGAAATAATTCAGAGACATCTCATAACAACAAGCCTCATCTAAGCGACCATAGACCATGGCCTGGAATATTAAGCAAGATTCTGCTTCCTCCCATACTCTTTCTACTCTTAACATTGTTCTGGATTCAAGCAAAGATAATTTTGGTTCTTAGGACTTCTGGAGATGATAGCTGATGTTTAGGGAGCATAATTTAGAAATGTTAAATAATTTCCATATGCTTGATCATTATCCAAAAGAAGAGTAATTGCAACTCACTGCACGTAGCTCCTAATAATAGGGGAACTGTTGTATAGGAAAGAATTGCACCTGTCGGTAGAAAAAAGCACCATTCTTCTCCAGAGGATCAGTTCCTGAGTTCAAACTGCTGACTTTATGGTTAGTAGTCTAGCATGTCACTCAGTGGGACACCAAGACCCCTGTAAAGAACAGCAGCATACCCAAATACTGACTGGAAATCCACTGAGAAATACTGAACCCAGCAAAATCTAAGTCAAACACTAGGCCACTTATATCAACCCCCCACCAATGGCTTTCACGGCTAACTAAAACAATAGGCAACGTCTAACAATGACATATGTGGTCCTACACAATTAAACAACACCCACCAACTTTTCTGACTTCATTTCCTATTACTTCACCGGTTTCTGATTTCATTGTAGACCTCTTGCAAAAACAACCATGCCAACATCTTACTTCCTCCTCTGAATAGTTCTGTTCTGAACTTACATGTCTCGTACTGGGTAAGTCACATTATCCCGATGGATGATCAGATGAAAAGGGGAAAATCCTTCAGGATAATGGAGTTTTTGAGAATTTCCTCAGATGTATTTGTATTACAGGTAGATATTAGACAGCTAGAATTTTCATTTGCTGTGGCAGAATATTTTTCAACTCAATGCATTCTCCAGTCCTTATTTAGTTTGGTTCGCAGCTTCAGCTTTCTTTCATAATAAAACCAAATCAAGCTCTTTACTGTTCAGTAGATTCTGACGCAAACCCTAAACCTTACCTTGGGTTTCTGAGACAACTGGGTTTCTTGATAGGAGCGGGAGCCCTCACCTTTATTTTCAGGAGCAGCTGGAAACTTGGAACTGGCAACCTCACAGTCAGCAACCTGGTGTGTAACCCATAGTAACAGGAGGCCTGTTTTCTCCTAATAGGCATTCTCAAATAGGGAGTATTGAAATATCTGTCGTATCAAAGAGATTCCAACTTATAACACACAGTATTCTGAACTAACGCTCAATTTGGGATTAAAAATATTCTTTCTCCATTAAGCTCTGGCAAAATATAAAATAATAGGGCTGAGCCCCGGTGGTGTAGTGGTTGTGCACGGAACCGCGGCCCACTGGGATGGAAGTTCGATTCCAGCTCCATGGAGCAAAAGCTGGGCCTCGTACTAACACCACCTGAGGGCAGTGATGCCCCCCCCAAAATAATACTTGGATTTTATTCTTATACTTGAGTTCTCTTGAAATACTAATCTCTCGATGTGAGTTTAAAGACAGAGCATTTTTATTTAAAAAATCCTTTTATTGAGGGCTCATACAACTCATCACAACCCATACATAGGTTCCTTGTGTGTCAAGCACATCTGTCCCTCCACTGCCCTCATCATTCTCATAACACTTGCTTTCTCTCTAAGCTCTTGGCATCGGCTCCTCATTTTTCCCCCTTCCTCCTCACACCCCCCCATACCCTTGATAATTTATAAATCGTTATTACTTTATCATATCTTACACTGTCCGATGTCACCCTTCACCTACTTCCCCATTGTCCAAACCCCAGGGAGAAGGTTATATGTAGATCTTTATAAATAGTTCCCCCTTTATCATTGGTATTTAATCTTGGCATGCATTTAAGGTTATCCATCAGAGAATAATTAACTGAGACAAGACCATTTGGGGGTAGGCGTAGGTGTCTTAAGGAGTCACAGTAGTGTAGTGATTAGGCGTTGGGCTGTCACCTTAAGGACAGCACCTTGAAAACCGCAGCCATCCCTCCAGGGGAAAGAGTCCACTTTCTCCTCCCTCGGTGAGTTACCATCTTGGAAACCCACAGAGGCAGTTCTCCTCTGCCCTGCAGGGAGGGCTGCTGTGGGTCAGAATCAATGCACTGTCAGGGAGTTTGGTTTTGAGTTTGCGTCAGAAAATAATCTGTCAGATATAAAATTTAAAAAAAAATTTTCTCACCACAGTGTAGGTTACAAATTGGATTGATAGCTCCTGGGTCAGTGTTTTGAGCCCTTCCGTAATTCTGCAGAATAAAACGAGACTGCCTGCTCCTGTAAAGATGTGAAATTCTTGGAAACTCACAGGGTTCTACATTTTATGGAGTGACCCTGAGTCAGAATTGACTGACTAACAATGCGTCTGTTTGGTTTGGGAAGTTGTTTTCTTAACATTGTCAGGTTTTTTGAAAAGCAGATCTGTAGCTTTCTTTTGAAAAAGAATCCATTTTGTTAAAGATTGTAGTACATCTCAGTTAATAAGGGCTTGCTCTATAATATATAACTTTTGAAACAAACTTTGTTGAGGATAAAGGATACAATTATCAAATTAATTGAGGATAAAATTATCGAATTTCCATGCTACAATGTATTGTTTTAAGTAAATTTGTAAGGCTTTGCAAATATCACAATAATTATTTTAGAGCATCTCTCCAAGAAGTACCATATTCCTTAGCAGTCAATCTCCATTGCCATCAAACACTTTGACCCTGGAATCCCAAGCAATCATGCATTTACTCTAGATCTCTATGAACTTATTAAGGTTATTTTGTATAAAATAAAGCAACTGATCTTTAGTACAGACATTCATAACTTGCCTCTAATTTTGTGATAACGTGTAGCAGGACTTTATTCATTTTACGGCTTTTGTCCATAGCGACTCTGTATTTTGTTTATTCATTCCATTCATCAGTGGCTGAACACTTATACTGTTGTTCTAGTGACTATTTTAAATACTCCTGCTATGAATCTTTACATATCATTTTTGGTGTGGACATATGTTTAAAAATCCCTTAGCTATCTAAGCTAGCGAACTTGCTCGATAATACGCTGACTCTGCATTAACCTTTGAAGAAACTGTCCCCTGTTTTTCAAAACAGCGCTCCAATTTTATGTTCCTCTCAAGATGCTTTGCAAGTTCATTGTTCCCTACATGTTTTAGAACCTCTGTCATTTCTACCACACTGAGGTCTCTCTCACCTTGTTTGGGTTTCCCTGATGGCTTGGACTATTAAGCACCTTTTTAGGTATTTATTGGTTATTTGTATTTCTTTGGTGAAATGCCTATTCTGGCCACTTGCCCATTTTGGACATTGGTTACTGGACTGTTAGGTATATATCTATAGGTTGTAAGAGGTCTTTTACATACCGAATCATGCACATATATGATTGCCAATATTTTCTCCTATTGTTTCATTTGTAATGTCATTTTTTTCATGTTATCTGTTAAAGCACTGAGGTATTTAGGCAAACTACTTTCTGTTTGCATGCACATTGATATCTGTTGGTGTCATATTTGAGAAGTCATGGCCCAACTCAAGGTCACGGAGATTTATTTTTGTGTTTTCTTCTAATGGTGTTATTACTTTAGCCTTCCCATTTGAGTCTATGATCCATGGTGAGCTCATTTTAATTGTGCCAGCAGCCTTTGTTAAGGAGATTACTCTTTCCCCCTTTGAAATGCAGTGGAACTCTTGTGAAAAATCAAGGGGCCATGAAGGTATGGGCTTATTTCGGTACTCTCAATTATATCCAATTAATCTGTATATCTATCATTATGCCAGTACCACACGGTCTTGATTGTTAAGGGTTTACAATAAATTTTGGAACTGGCAAGGGGTTGTTCTCCAAGATTTTCTCCTTTTCCTTGTTTGCTTAGCTATTGCATATGTTTCTTGCAATTTGTGTGCATTTTAGGATTGGCTGCCTAGTTCACACAGAAGAGTCAATTTAGTTTTTATGGCGATCATATTTACTCTGTAGATTAATTTTACTATTTTGATCATTTTAAGAATATTAAATCTTAATGTTTTAAAATGGGTTAATAT
Organism: Nesogale talazaci; assembly: GCA_004026705.1. Classification (NCBI taxonomy): domain Eukaryota; kingdom Metazoa; phylum Chordata; class Mammalia; order Afrosoricida; family Tenrecidae; genus Nesogale; species Nesogale talazaci. The sequence continues at coordinate 3,832 of PVJH01001275.1, read as the reverse complement.
TGTCTATGTCAATAGATAAAACTAAGCTCAGAATCATCTGAGAGTTTGGGAGTGCGCACGCGTGCACACACAAACACATACTCCTAAATTTATAACATGAGACAGTTTTAAAGTGATTGAATTCATATATCTCCAGAATAGCTGGTTTGCATTCTTACATTTCAACTCCCACTTCCTCTTGACTTGCTATTTATAATTTTTTAATTGTTTATTTATTATTCACTTATTAGTCCTTAACTGACAGAGTCCCTGGGTCTGACATTCTTCTATGGCTACAGATCTGTCATAGAAAATATTCGAATGAAGTTACTTAACATTTTTTCATAGAAATTGTGTGTATACCTTAAAAAGATCTAGGTATTTTGAAATAACTTTTTTCCTGCTTAATTTATTTCCTGCTCATTAACTATATATGTGTTTCTTTTTATAGTATTGCAAGAAACAGATAAAATCAACGACAAGAAGAGTGGACAGAGAGAAGAGTAGGAGACAAAGCAGGTCAGAATATTTACCATTTTTTGTTAATATTAAACTTACCTTTTGATTATCCTGCCAAACATTTATTTCTAATATTTGCTTACTTGGAATTCTCTTTTGAAAATGGTGACTAACATCCTTATACCAAAAGTTTACCATTGAGCATCGTCTTAGGATTTGAAGATGAAAAAAAAAATGTAATGAAACTTTGAAGAATAGAAGATAAAAAATGTATCTATCTTACATGAGATTTAGAAACCTGAATATATTCTTTATATTGTGATAACATTTTAGTAACTTTTTGAGTTTATGATCTTTAAAGATATATGTAGGCCTTTATTAGTAACGTTATAGTATTGGGAGAATTACAGTGTCATAAATTCAGCTTTCCTTCTGTCTGGGCTTAGGTGTACTTCAAGTTTAAGCTACCTTTAGAGATCATCTGTTTGTTAGCATATATTTTATCTACTGAATGTTGACCACTATGTATAAAAGGAAGACTAATTAAAATAGACAACTTTGAAGTAAATAGAGAAATCCCAGTACTTTTTGCATGTTTGAAGGCAAAAATCAAGAAGTAGAGACAAACATCTAGATCCCTTTTTTCAATGTTGAGCTGCAAAGAATGGCGTGTCATGTGAAATATGAGTAGCCGAGATAAGTCTTGTTTTTGTTTCTGTTCTTCTTTTTAACTGATGTCGACCAATTGTGTTATGTTGTCATGTGTGCTACAGAACACAAGCTATTCTGTACTCAACAGGGCACACAGTGACATACAAGATGCCATTCATTATCTGTTAGCTTTACCAGTTCCATAGAGATTATACAGCACACTCATAATTAACCTTGATGCCTATAAGAAATCAAATCTTTTAAATTATTTTTAAATAATTTCTGCTCATAAGAATTTCCTGTTTAGTTGAGTGAAATAAAAATAAAATTGCAATCACGTAATCATTCATAAACAAATTTCCATACCTCCTGAGTTTTCAATCTCCTCAAGGAAACCCAGCATAAATAGTCTCAACTGTGATATGTCAAGGAGCATGAGTACCAAGAAGAGAAATAAGGGGGGTGTCCAGGGAAGGCCTCTCTGCAAAGGATAGAATGGGACAGAAATCAAAACAGAGGGAAAGGGGAACAAGGTATATTTGTGTAAAGTGGCACCATCAGTGGAAAGAGAACGCGCCGGAGGTATGTGACTGAAGTACGATGGTGCTTGAAGGAATGGCAGGAAGGGCTGGATGGTGAGAAGAAAGGGAGGAGGATTCATGTGGGAAGGAGGTGGGGATTAACATGGGAGGGAGACTCTGGTACCCATTACATAGGGTGGAGTACTGATGGTGACTCTGATGGAGATTGCACTCAGAAAGGAGTTTTAGCTTGTCAAACGCATGTTATGGCTCAAGTCATGTCATGCTGTCTTTGACTAAAGGGTGGGTTGTATAGAACATTTTCCCCCCTTTTACACACAATGATAAATGGTAAATAAAAATAGACTGAATTATCAATGATCAGAGCCACTGAAGATTGAGCTCACAGAGCTACTGTCACATAGTTTAAGTCAGCTTGACCCTTTTCCATGTCCTTAATATACTGGATCCTTTTGAATTTGTATCATTTTCTTTGATTTTGTATAGTACTTTATTGTTTCAACATGGGGCTTTATCATATTTATATTTAAGCATTTACCTCATATCTAAAAATCATGTGCATTGTGCTGTTGCTTTCCAGATTGCCATTTACAATTTTGACTGAAACTCTGGATAGCTTTGTTTCAGCCTACAAACAAACCTTCAATTTCATCTTCTATTTGTAAAGTAAAATGTCCAAAAACGTTATAAGGTTTTACTCTAATTATCAGATGATTCATGAGGACATTTATGAGGAGAGGACATGGGATACTTCATGGGTCTGACTACAGGAGGTCTGGACACAGCACAAGAACCTTTCAGTGGGGTGACTTGGGGAGGATCTTCAGTGGCCAGAACTTCAAATCCTGTGCTTGCCAATTGACGAATGCAGCATTTCCCTTAGAGTGCAGTGCAGTTTTACTATTCTCTCTGAAGTTCCTTCACATGTGATAAGCCTTCATGCAAATTAAGTTACAAATAGGAATTTGTTAAATAAATTGTCACCTACATTAGAAGAGACTGGTGAGAGTGAAAATGAGAAACATTTTTGTTAATGGAAAAGACACAGAAGAAACTATAGTGTTTACAGAAGATTTTCATGGTTCAAGAAGATATTATTAACACTAGAAGAAAGAATTGTTTCTCATATTATTATTCTTTCCATGCAAAGAAATCAAAGTGATTAGTAAAAAAGAAATTTGCTTGTGTGTGTGTGTGGGGGGGCATGTTTTTTGACAAGTATGACAACAATGCTGTGTTTTAGAAAGGTTACCTAAAGGTTTTCACTTTTAACTTAAGATTGAAAAACTCTTAAGTGCTTATTTGTTCCAATGCCTTGATCTCAGAATATCTCTATACCAAATATGTGCACCCACTTAAAAAATTCCTTTACTTGGTTCTTTATTTTTAGTTAAGAATCCATTTTACAATTAAAGAGGGAAAGAAGGAAATCTGACCTTCCTCAAAGGGAGGCACCATGCTCTCCTCAGCTTCAGCAGTATGCCTGCCACGGTCTTCATATCCAGGGCGATTCAACTCTGCGAGCACTGTAGTCCATGGAGGAGATGGCCCTCGCATGTGGTCCAGCACCTCCAGCTGTGTTAGAACTCTATTTTTCTGCCCATCCCAGAGACCTGTTTTGCACCTACTGTATTGGAACTTTCTTTGTATAAGCATGCTCACACTTCTCAACTTAAAAACAAGTAAACACACACACACACACACACATACTTTTCCCTGGACCTACTTCTTTTACCAACTACTACGCCCTTCATACAATTTTCCTTAAAATATTACCTTATTGCCTCCTTTGATTCCCTCCCGCACACCTCAGCTTTACTTCTATACTTCCAAGACTTCCAGAGACCAACCTTGTTCCCATAACATTAAATCCAGGCTTTGTGTTTTTAAAGCCATCATTTTGTTAGCAGAAATGACTCCTTCAAACCTTTTCTTTGTAAATAAAAGAATTTCACCCCCTCCACCCTTTTTGCGACGAGTTAACTTGTCTTATTTTTCCACTTTATACTCAACACACCTTTCAAAATACTCTACTCCTTATGTGTGCCGAATACATTTGCCCTGAAGGTCCATGACCAAAGGATTATGATGTGTGAGAAAATGCTAAAAGCGATACAAATGGTACAGGCTCTCATGTTATGAGAGTCTAGGGAAGAAAACAAAGAAGAGTGTGTGTGTGAGTGTGTGTGTGTGTGTGTGTG